>JAEBDU010000071.1:381822-394859 GCA_016802625.1 Heliconius numata
CTAGCATTTTAGTGAAGACAAGCTAGCTGGTGATTGATGATCAGTTACTAAAGTAACAAAGAATATTCCTGCACGCTATGTTCCGTAAATAGCAGAGTAGAGCGCACACGGCTAAGAACATATTGCTAAGAGACTGCATTCTCTACGCTTTGCCCAATTTTAGAGACTTATTGAGTGGTGGGATTCAACACCACGTTAATTTGTCCCCCTTAGTGGGAATCGAATCCACTTTAAAGCCAGCCACTAGGCCGCATATTTAGATAGATATGTATATGGGTTAGTTGTACATACATAAATACACTACACTTTCATAATATTTTAACAAAATAAATATCACCGGTTTGGGAAAACTTATATTTAAACATTACTTATAGAATGTATCGAAAATTTAACTTATATCTGAACATATAGGACGAAATTTTAAACTTAATGTCCCCAGAATTCGGCTGAAAATGGGAAACTGAAGTGTTTTAATATTAAGGTTCCCAGCTTCTCTCTGTCTACTCTCATATTTGCCGGAAACAGTATGAAACTAAAAAAAAATTCAAACTCTTTCCATTCGTGGAATATTAAAATCAGAAGTATGTGCCATCATTCATAACACAATATCAACCAGGATGTGGGAGACGATTAAATTAAAACTTTCTAAGATAAGTGTTATTATATTACATGCATTCATCAAATAGTAACCTAGTATTTAGCTAGGGGTGAATGAATGCTATCCCTTTCCTACCCTACCTGCACATAGCAGGTTAGGCAGAAGGAATATCGGAACCTAGTGTTTAGACACTCCGTTTTCATTAAGATATTTCAGTTCCCTATTTTCCGCCGAATTCTTGAGGCATCATGTTGAATGATAGAACTCAACACCGCGCTTTGTCTCGTTATTTCCTTGAGTGGGTCGAAATCAAGTCCCCAACCTGCCTCTTTCACAACAGCACGCTTGTGCGATTATTATTAATTTTATTTTTGAATACACAAATAAATAAAGTTTTACTATTTAAATTATACAATTTAATATCTAAAACGGTAAGGCTATTACTGAACCATTGGTTAGTTATAGTTGTTATTACACTATTATCTTCTGTACATTTCAAACTAAGTTTCTGGGAGCGAGTCAGCTCGCTGCAAGGCGAGTTCACGGTTCATCAGACGTATTAATTAAAGTTCGCCGGTCTTACACTCTTGGCCGTGTAAACCAAAACCTAACCTAAAATACTGTATTATACAGTATATAATATTTGAGTATTATATCCCTAAATAGTGCACCTATTTATTAATACTTGAGGGAAAAGTTTGGTCTTTTTAACAAACATTGTTTAAGTAAAATAGGAATTTAGCATCCCTAAACTTTGCGTGCTAAAGGAGTGCAGAAAGTCAATATACTAAATTTATATTATGCATTGAAAGTTAATTAAATAAATAATACAACACACTACCACTGATAAACACGTTGTGACATACACGTCGCTGTCGTAATATACAATGTGGCAACAAGTACTGATATTACTGACAAGTTTCATATGTAGTTATGCAAACTTCTCTGGAAAATTTCAAGTTTGAGACTTGAAATCAGTCACCGGTTTTGGCTCTGTGTAAATTTATATATACATATAAAGCTCTTCCCTTACTGAATGACTGACAGAAAATTCGACACCACTGTATACGTGACGGTTAGGTACAGGGAACCTATGCAGGACGTAGGGAGGACGTAGTATTAGGACACTCTGTACCCATTGAGACATTTCCGTTCCCCGCTTTCCGCCGACATCTGTAAGCATCGCGTGTTGAGTGGGAGAACTTAACGCCGCGCGGTTTTCGTTCCCAGCGAGGAACTGAAAATATTAAGTTTTCATTTTCCCGAGAGAGAATCGAATCTGTAACCATCGGCGGAATACAACACGGAGAATAAAAAAAATCAATACCACTTGCGAATTCTATTAAAGAAATATAACAGCTTTGGTAGAAAGTAAAAGGATAGAAAAGGTTTCATATAATTTTCACAAAATCTAGTTCAACTATCGACCGTTACATTTTAAGAGGGACTCGGTTTGACCTTAGCCCGTAATACATTTGGTGAAAACACATTTTATTGAAGTCCATAAATGTTTTAGATTCTGGTACACATATTCTTTTTTTTAGGGTACCGTACCTCAGAGGGCACAACCGAACCCTTGTGTGATCGTTATGTTGTCCGTCTTTTCGTCTGTCCTGACCATTGATATCGAGGTCACTCGGTGGCATCAAGTTGTACTCGTAATTAATGTCAAATATTCAGATCCACGGCCTTTAAATATAGCAGGATAAGCAGAGGGAACTTAGTGTCAAGACATTCCATTTTCCGTTGAGTTTCTCCGCACAACACGTAACACCTTGAAAATTAGGTATTGATTTTGAAAATTGGCTTAGCATTAAATAATTTATATTCCCTTTACTTAGCCAGCTATGCGGGAAAAAGCGGAAAAGTCCTTTTCATAAAAGTTAATATAATATTTATTTTGTTTTCTTTGTCATATTACTAGGACATTAGACATTCGTTACTTACGCCGTATATTCGACGCGAATGAACGCATGTGAGATGTGAGGCCAGATGTTCATACGATTAACAAAAAATAACTTTTATACTACTTTATAAAAATCTGTTTCTAAATTTCTATTGTTTCTAAATACTATTTCTCCTGTCTTTGTGTTTTAGAGTTTTCAGAAGTAACCTAGTGTGAACTTACTACTTTCCCTAACTTCCAACAAATTTTAAAAACATTGCGCGTTGCGAGATGAAATTTAACTTGAATAACATGAGATATTTAAAAAAAAACAAAATCAAAATATCCTTAATTCTATTTAATTAGGCTCCTAGACAAGCACTCCTGAATCAAGTCGCGTTACATAAAAATGTCAGTAGTGTCAGCTTTTCAAGACGCTTTTACGGGTTTTATCCTTTTGTAATATATAAATAGTTAAAAAATTACACTCCGTTTTCATTTTCCGCAGAAATGCGCTCCTACGCCATGACTGGTCTGTGAGCAGATTACATATATTTATATATGTATATGTAAATTCTGGTAGCTGTAAACAATATAATATAGATCATATATATCGTGCGTTAGAGCGTTGCGTTTCAGGATCACAGCCATAACGGCTGGATTATACAGGTTAGGTCGGAGTTACGTCGCTGTAACCGAAATCCTCCTCGGAGTGATCCTACTGGAATTAGGTTAAGTCCACACCATATATATAATACTATATATAATAATATTTGCTATCAGGAACTGTGTGTACTACAGCACTAATACTATAAGGCTGAACAGTAAGTTTGGTTGAACGCGCTAATCTCTGGAACTATTGGTTCCGTTTGATAAATTATTTTTGCGTTTCCTGCGGGACTCGAACTCGAGTCAACATACTCGGAGTAAAATGGCATAAAAGATGTACAAAATATTATAAATATTTTTTTTGTTTCCATTTAGTCTTACTTGTTGTTCAACTTATTGAGTGAAAATAAAATTAAAGGGTTAAAGTTTAATGTACATGTTAATTGGACGTGTTGAATATTTAAAATTACTTTATAAGTAGTCATTCGTAGGTATGACAGAATCATATTTAAAACAAAGTGTTAATAGAGCTCAAAGCTCAGTCAATAAATCTACATAAAGTTTGTGTGTTTAGTAAATATTATACACAACGCAACCAGACATTCTCTTGATGCATTGAATAAAAATAAAATTTCACCTTAAATTACATACAGTAAATTACAATGAAAATTGGGCGAGGTACTGGTTGCAGTTCAAAAGATATATTTAAAAAAATATTCAAAATATAATTCCCACGGAGGGAATAGTGTAATGGTCCTGTGTTATATTTGATTATGACTTTAATTTCCTAAATTAAAATGTTATATAAATTTCATAATAACATTCTATATTTCGTATGAGTTTAGGCCAGAATAACGTCACTTTAGTGAACCGCTCTCTCCTCAGAACTCATAACTTAAAGTTGATCTTCACATCTTCACATCTGTATACAAAGCTGACATAGTTGTACAAATTCTAACTGTTTTGCTTGAACATGTTAATCTTAAAATTAACACGAGTTAATTTATTAGGACGTGCGCGGTGCATACACGTTCTACAGTAAAAGACAAAATAACAGTTAAGAGGCGGCCTAAGAAACGCACATTCATTTATTGACACAATACAAAGAAATCGGGAAGTGCTAGTGGCTAGCTTGGTGTAGTGGGATATTGACTGTCCGTTTCGTAGTTGTTCGATCGATTCCCATTCGGGGGGATGATTGTGCATGTACATAATTATTTTTAAGTCCGTCCAACGACGAAATAGTTCAAAGGATCACTTCGTTGTCCATCCTTACCATGGACAACGGAATATGATAATAGTATATTTTGCCTACCGTGCAACCGTGCAATATGCAAAAGTTATAGTTCTCCTAAGAATAATTTAGCAAAGCAATAATTCATTTTTTTAATAAGAAATGCAGCTTCTTATTATTTACCACATAGAAGTTAAGACACCTATTGTTAAGACACTTCCTTCCTTATTTTCTGTCGGACTTTCTAGATATTACAAAATCAGAGAAGCTGCAACCATTCCTTACATGAAAAGTTGTCCCACTGCGCTACCTCAAGTATATAAACATACTTATTTAGAAAATGAACGTATGAACAAGATTTGTACCCATGGTTCTTGAAAACCGCCCAAACTCTACCACTAATCCACATTTTATAAAAAAAGTATTTTTCTTCCCTAAATGTACAATAGCACTTAAAAAATGTAAAAAAAAACTGTAAATATTTTAGATAAAATGTTATTTACGTAATTCGGTGAGCTTATTCTTGGTAACTGTTTTAGTATCATCGCGCCGCTAATGAAGCACTGTCTCAGTAAAAGTTAATTAAGTAGAGACTTCTATAGAATAAAATATGAAATAAACTCAGCTTATATAATAGCTCTATTGTGATAGTTGTTGGACGACGACGCTTGTATTAAAATGTACGATTCCGATAGTAACTACTTTTGAGAGATAGCTGGTTCTATTCTGACTTCGAGATCTTTTTTGTCTAATAGTAAACGCGATAGTGGTCGGTTCAATTCCCACTTACAAGGAATGAATTAGCGCGGCGTTGAGTTCTACCACACAGCACTCAATACCTACTAAACTCGGCGGCGAACGGAATATCTTAACACTAGATTCCTTCTGCCTACCCTGCTGTTGATTTTATTTTAAAAAATAAAAAAGTTCTTTCTGATCGCTTTTATATGTAACCAGCACCTCCTGATTCTTTTTATGTAATGTTTATGTAATGTGTAATGAAGAAAAAATGGTTGGTTATTTTAATTTAGGAAATTAAAATCATGTGAATAGCAGGAGAAGTAGTGTGTCAGCACCCAATCCACCCAATTTCACCCAATTTTCTTTTACTTTCCGTACTTTATAACAATGATCTTAAGTACAAAGTGTTGGAAACACGTACATTTGATAGCTTATCCATTACTCTAGTTGGCGATAGTTAGCAATAGTTAGATCTGAAGTTTGCCAGCAAGTAAGCCGCTATCGGCATTGTTCATGACAACTTCACCAGGTCGTAGTATTCTGTTGCTATGTTATGTTAGTAATCACCGAATATTTGTTACTGTTTGGCTGTACAGAAGATTACAATTTTAAAATCACAACTTAAAATAATAATGACAGTCGTGTTTTATTACCCCAGAGGTCAGGAATGTCCAGTTTAAATACAAATACAACATTTGGGAGAATCTTGATAGTAAAAAGTCTTCTTTACGATCTTTTTTGAATTTCCTTCATCTTTTCTAATAAAAACAAACAAACCTGAATAAAGATTACATTGTAACGCATCAAATCTTTATATCAATTTCACCTTAATAAGATCTTTGATTTCCACGATGATTAAACATTTTAAATGAAACTTTAATCGGATTAATCTCGTAAGTAGTGTTATATATTATTGGAAACCCGCCTTCCAACTTCCCACATAGAAAGGAAGAGAGATGGTACCTAGTGTCACACAGGGACACTCCCTCACACAGTGAGCGGTCACTGTGTGTCACTCGCGTAGTGGCAATCGAACATGCAACCGTCACGGTTACAGTCAAACGCTGTGCCACTTAAAAAACTATTTATAAAAATATTGTAGAGAAATAGTTCCAATCTCAATCTTTTCTATTCCACAGCAATAATAATAAATTCTACATACAATTTTTAATGGCAATTTTTAAAATCTTTCAAGAAGATTTAATATCCTGAAGAGAATAGTCGGACGTATTGACAACAATACCGTCTACGAACAATCGGCTATTTTCTGTGACACAATAAGAGGACGTACTTTGTACAAGGAAGCCTCATAAAGCTGATCTTTAGAAATAATGAAACAAGAAAATGTTGGAACTTCAATAAAGCATAATGCTATTGCTAAAATATCATGAAAATATTATCAATTTATTGTAAATACGTAATCATAAAAAATTGAGGGTATTGTGGGCTTGTGGCACGCGACGCTTATGGGCTCGATTTGTATTCGGTACAACGACCTGTTTTCATTTCCTCGCTCTGTAAGAAGACAAAACACAGTGTTAGGTTGCGTCACTAAGTACATAGTGTCTTACACTAGATCCCCTCCGCCTGCCCACCCCGTTATGAACCTATTTTTTTACAAGGAAAACACATCTGTATAATTTAATTAAAAAAATATTTAATTTAACGAGTGCAAATAAATGTTAATTAACGATAAAAATGTAATCTTCAATTAACTCCGTCTTTTATTATACAAAATAATCATATTACAGTGATAAAAATTAATTGAATTTTATTCAGTTCATAAATCTCCGTAAGTGGATTTTGCAAACAATCGATTTCTTTTTCATTTTTACGCTCTATCCCGCATATATCAAGTGTAAACAGTGGGAACCTTGTGTTAAGACACTCCATCCTCCACCTTTCGCCACTCAAGGCATTGCGTATAGAAACACGTAACTCGATGCTGCGCTTAGCCTTGTTACCAGAGCGAAGAAATGAAAATATAAAATATTTATATTTTCATTTCTTCGCTTTAAATATTTATATAAAAGTGGTATTTACGTAATCATTGCCTGTTACTTTATGGGCGAGAGTCCGACTCGCACTAGACCACTTTTTGTTTTCGAACGTACTTAAAAAGTTCATATGTCTAATTTTATAAATCACGCTTAAAGTATCATCTTGAACCAAGTGGGAAAACAAGGGATCACTCCTTCAAGTTGTTTTTGGGTTAAAGAATAGAGTCTTGTATATTGATATGAGAGTGTACAGTGTGTATCATCTCAATGATAAATGGTATGAGATAGATTTTTATAAACTTTTGTTTTCATCCTTTATATCTTTAAATAAATTACGTAAGCGATTTGACCCATCATAGTGTCAGTCCCACATCACACTACTACCAGCTCGTGGGCCAGTTCTGCTGATAATGTAAGTTGTACTAAAAATAAACCCACAAAACCTGTCTCAATAAATTATCATAATATTTTCTCCATTTAAACAAGAAAGCTCTATGTAAAACCTTAAGCTCTCCCTCTTTAGAGCCACTTAAAAGATTTTCAATCAATTTCAATGTCTTTAGAACAAAGAGTTGAAATGAGATCATCATAGCTGTCCTCTAAGCTTAAACTTTAGAATTGCAAAAGTTTGAGTTGAGTGAAGCAATTAAGTTACCGTCCGAGGGCAATTCACCCTAAAGGGTGTCAAGAATTATGGAACAAATCCTTCTCAAAATGTTCCATTGTTTTCTTGCTTCGCCGACTGCTTGACTTCATTATTGCGCAAAAACATTTTTTGATTAATTATAATTTATTCATTACGCTCTCGTCAAATTAATTCGTTTGTCAACGCTGAGCTTAACGGATATCAAGAAAAAGATAACTCTTATCTTCTGTCTTATATATAAAAAAATCTTTTCTATATCTGTTTGTCGCACCACTCCTACTAAACGGCGGGATTGATTTAGATAACATTTTGTGCGTATATTTTAATAGCGTCCTGGAAGACTTTGAACGGTAACGGTAACAGTAACGGTTAAGCTAAAATAAAACAGGAAATTGTGCATTAGCAATAGTTATATAGTGTGATGAGAATATTCTGATCAATTATGAAACTAGTTATATAAAACTGTAAGGTGGGTGAGAGACCAATGAACAGCCCAAGTATGTGAATCTGGATCTTGAAATTTTGCAAGTAGGTTCTTTAACCTAAGTGATTATAAAATATGATTATAAAATACACTTCACAGTTGCATTTGTAAAAATTATTGTGCAATTAGAAACCCTTAGTAAAAAAAAGGTATTTTTAAGAAAAATAATTTTAAAGTTCTCACAATAGCTTTCGTGTTATTTAAAAAATCCACTTACATATATAATTTGCATAAAACTTAAAACACAATACAAAGTTATACATCACACACAATGACAGCCGGTTCCGCAATGTTATGTGCATAGTTGACCCGATGTGCCAAGGGTCGCTTAATTGGTATGAAGCGCCTCGTTCACTCTAATATACCAAGTTTACTTGTTTGTAACATGACTTGGATAGTTTTACTTGTATTATAATAGGTTTTACTTGTACGTTGGCCTCTTCAAGGGAAATATTGGCCAATTAAATGATCATTCACATTATTTTACGAACACTTTTCTTATGCTTCATGCTTTCTCGCATAAAAACTATCTTATTCACTTACAGTTAATCTGGTGTCAAGACACTCCGTTTTCCTTCTTTCCTTCCCTCTTTCCGCCAGAATTCTTGATGGGTGCCGAAGCTCAAAGCCACATTTTGTCTTCTCAGAACGAGGAAAAGGAAATTGTGGGTTAGATCCATGATCAGGTAGATCGAACCTACAACGTTCGTAGCCAGACGCTGTTTCATTTCCACGATGAAAGTAACATATGAAATATGTTCCAAGAAGTGATTATAAGTCGCTTACAAAGCTTCCATATCAGTGCAGTTGTGAACAAACAAAATATACAATTTTCCTTCAGTTCTCTGAAACTTAACGCTCAAGTTCTCAAGTCATTAATCACGTAGTAGTTGATGGATGACTATATGTTTATAGCGGCATAGACTGAAAAAGAAAACATTTTCTTTTTCAGTCTATGCCGATTCTATTAGTGATAGGTTACCGATTTTAAAATGTTTACTCTGAGTGGTTCAATCACCACAATCGTCTGGCTCCCTCCCATTGCGCAAAGTTTGCCTCATGATACCTATAATTTTGTTAAAATTCTCTCGTGAATAGATTTTTGGGATTCCGTACCTCGAAAGGTAAAAACGGTACCTTAGGGTCACTTTGTTGCCCGTCTGTCCATCTGTTAAGACATTTCACCAAGCTGAAATTAACATGAAATATTCAAGTCTATACTAGTTACTTACAGCAGCAGAATGTTGTTATCATTTTCTCATTCCGGTAACAACAAAAAGAGCGTTGAGTTCCACCACTTAAAACGCAATCTCTCAAAAATTCTGTGGTATGTGAGGAACTGCGTGACTTAATCTCCTTGATTTCCCTTACCTCTCCTACTATATATTCAATACAGCGTGAAGCAAAAAATAATATATTTAAATCTAAAATAAATAAAATGTACACAAAATTTGCATATCTACATTTAAATTGCAACCTTTAAATATGATCAACTTAGCTCATTAGTTTACCTGTTTCTTGGTGTAATGACAGTAGTTCGAGGATTTAGCACCTGCGTAATTAGTGATGTAATTAGTTCGAACCCCGACACTGTGACTAGTGATGTGTGTTTAAACTGTAAGTACTTGATTCAGAGCCATCGTTTGGAACTAATGGCTTAGTAGCCCGACGAAATTAGTTTACCTACAGTTAATTATAGAGACATTTTTAGATTATATATACCCATGTGGGATTTGTGGGTGTCTGATTGTAAACTCTATGGTTGTGGCTTTTGATTCTAGGTGAAAAGATTATATTTAGATTATTTTTAAGTCTTTACTTTGGTACACAGCGAGCTCTAGTTTGAAACTCAGTTTCAATGAACAATATCTCATAAATTGAATAAGTCAATTAACATTATATTTGTCAATTTAGTTATGTAATAATTAGTAGGGTTTTGTTTTAAGGGTTCCGTACCTTATAAGGAAAAAAGAAACCCTTTTAAGATCATTTTGTTGTCCGTCCGTCTGTCTGCCTGTCTGCCAAGAGCACTTATCTCATAAATGCTTGGAGATATTGACTCGAAATTCAAACCATATACTCAGATCAGATATATGGCCATTTATAAGGGAATAAAAATTAATAGGGTAACTTCCAGTTGACCTAGAGGCATGAAATTTGGCAGCTAGCGTCTATAGGTTTTAAAACCTAGCTGTAGACGCTAGGTGCTAGTTCAAGAAAAAATCGGAAATTATACATTTGTGGCTAAATCATAAAAAATAATATCCCTAAAATAGGGGCAAAATTTGGTATTAAAGCCGCTAGTTCAAGTGAGGTATCAGATGAAAGGGCTGTGGCTAAGCTAAGCTTGAATTTCAGTAAAAGCTCGAGATCTGAAATTTTTGTATGGAACCCTCGGTGGCGTATCCAAGACTGGTCTCATAAGCATTTATGTAACAAAAAATCCCTTATCGCCAATTCCCACTTCCACTAGTAACGTACTCATAAAAAGGTATTTCGGGATGACGCGGACGTCTGAAAAACGACACGAAACTGTCGCAGAAGACCGCACCTGCTTTATATTCCACCCTGATAGTGACAAACGATGCCACGGATTGGTCAAGGAACAAAAAGCTTTGAAAAGGCTCTAATATTTTATCTTTCTGTCCATTCAGACATATAGGTATAGTAGAAAAGTTGAAAAGTGTTTGTTTACTGAATGTGTTGATTGAGGTTTCAAATCAATGTAATGTATGTAGTACAATGTATGTAATACGGAGTTTCAGCAGAAAATTGTGTTGATGACTTTATTTTGACCTTAAAGATTTAAGAAACATTTTTCCTTAGCAACATCACTTTTAAGCCTCTTGTAAAACTCAATTGATTTTTCTGGAAAGAACTGCTTACAGCATATAAGATAACAAATCTCTTTCTCAAAGAGAGCCCGAACAGAATAAACAAGATTAATATTTCTCGGAACATTTTATGAATAAACACCCACCACATGCCCCACAAATCGGCTTACACTCGCGCCAGCGTTAATGAGTGATAAATATATATGTTTTTAAGTTTATACGATACTTCTCTTTACGTACATACTCTCTGTTATTAAGAGGGTAGGCAGAAAATTTATATCTCTCTATTATGCACTTTCATCAAAGCTTTGAAGCTTTGGGGAAGGCTATATAAAGGTAATCTATATATATATAAAATCGAAAGGTCACTCACTCATCACGAAATCTCAGAAACTACAAGTGCTGGGAATCTCAAATTTTGCATAGTAGTTACGTAGGTGCTCGCTAAGACGGGAATTTGCAATATTCGACTCCTAAGGGGTTGTTTTTGGGGTTGAAAGTTTGTATGAAGCTTCGTTACTACAAATGCTAGGAGTCTCAAATTTTACATGGACGTCACTTATAGGACGTAGGTACTCATGGAGACAGAAATTAATAATAACGTAGTTCACGCAGGCAAAGCCGCGGGCGGGCCGCTAGTATAACATTTCTATTCGATTCGATAATAAGTATGTTATAGCTAGTTCTTTATACAATTGTATCCTACAATTATATTAGTACATTATAAAATGTTTTTTTGAAAAAATTAAAGCTACCCCGTATTAAATAGTAGCTCATTGCAACATTTGTACGTAAGCAATGGGGCTGCCCCGGGCGGCCCGGGACGCAGGTGGCAGGTTTTTGTTGGGGTTCATCCCCTTAATTTTAATCTACCTTTACACGGAAAGTTAGTCGTTAATAATAAGTTGTATAAACATTTTTCAATAAACAAAATAAATCAGCTTCATGCTGTATCCCACTCACGACAAGGTAGGCAGAGGGAACCTAGCGGAAGTTAGAGATCTTCCGCTTATTTTAAATTGACGTGATGGAACGAACTTCAGCGATCAATAAATATATAGGTAAATGTAAAATATTCCTATTAAAACGATACAAACGTATAATAAAAATAATACATATAAACAAATGGAGTGACTTGGACAAAAAATATAATCTAATCTTTTTATGATTGTTTTGTTCAATTATAATATAAACCAGATTATCCAACAAGTATCACTATTTAAAAGAGATAATACACTAAAATATTGATTATAATTATGCTCTAATTAAATAGGAAATTATCAAGTTGTATCTCCCTATCTAATTAATAAATTAACCAATTATTTTATCGTAATAGATTTATACTACTAAAATATTTTAGATATTATTTGAATTATAATACGACAATTTTATAAGAAATTTAATGATAGCATCGTAAACAGTGTAAAGAGTATTTACCTATAATAATAATAATAATTAGAGACATGTAAGTACGAAGGTATTTTTTTTCAAGAAAAAACCATTTGAACTTGACAATAGAAAGCTGTTTTTTAGCTTCATATAATTATATTTCGCATACAGGACATGGACAGTAGGACAAGGGTTGTTTAAGCTTAATAGGTAATGGCATTATTATTAATTTGAATCTATATATATAAAATCGAAAGGTCACTCACTCATCACGAAATCTCAAAAACTACCAGAGCTAGGAATCTCAAATTTTGTATAGGAGTTACTTATAGGACGTAGGTGCTCGCTAAGACGGGAATTTGCAATATTCGATTTCTAAGGGGTTGTTTTTGGGGTTGAAAGTTTGTATGAAACTTCGTTACTACAAATGCTAGGAGTCTCAAATTTTGCATAGACGTCACTAGGACGTAGCCATGGAGACAGAAATTAATAATAACATAGTTCACGCGGGTGTAACCGCGAGCGGGCCGCTAGTATCTTTATAAATATAAAAATGAATGTTTGTTTAACGTTCTTTATAAAATCGTAAACTACGCATTTGATGATGTGGTGATGTT
>JAEBDU010000071.1:394959-409582 GCA_016802625.1 Heliconius numata
AAAGTAGTTGCGCAGGAGCACACGAAGGTTGCCGAGTTGGTACGACCGACTTCCGACAGACGGCGCCACAGTGACACATCGGAAAACAAGTTACTGTGATCCCCCAACCATGCGATTGACGTTTGAAAATCAATTGCCTTTTGTGTGATTTGACATTACTTTTTAATAAAGAAATATTAAAGGTTCTATACAGATATTAATGTATGGACGTAAGTTTTATTGTTTACATTACACTTTACTGTAATTATTTAATTTCATGTGTATAAGTTAGAATCTCATAGTTAACTTAGTAAACGTTTAAGTCATTTAACCATATTTGAAACGTTGGTGTAATATTTTTCACGTGTTTATATTATCTTTATGTAAATATATGTATTTATAAGAATTTGTCAATTAATAAATTACTGCTAATGGTCTTTTTTGTAATTCGTTAATGTCAGATTATAATTTCACGACTGTAAAGAAACACTCAAAAATGAATTCTTATCATTATTTTTGAATTAATTAAAAATATCGTCTTATATTTGATCAACATACATTGTGCTATCACAAAGTATTATATCTTTATCTGCGAAATCATCTTTGGCTTCTTTAAATAAATCTTAAACACCCAAAAATACATCTGATTACGTATCGTTCATTGATTACTTGATTACACATAAAAGATTAACATACTGAATACTAATTTCATGAATTCATTAAATTATTATTGAATGTTTTCAAGACATATGATTATTTGTAAACTTAACATCATTTCATGTTTCATGTATGTCGTTTATTATTATTGTAATACAGTACAGCTTCGATAATCTACGTCGATTGAACTATTAACCAAACAACCACGCATGTCCAACTAGCGCGTTCCTAACACTTCACGTGCTTTCCTTTAGTGTTATTGTTTCGACTTGTTACTTACATTCTGTATATTTCATAGAATACACTCCAAAGCAGGGTTGGGCTGCTTAGTTAGCTTAGCTTAGTGCTTAGCAGATATTATAGAAAAATATTTAGTTATGCGTGCACGGCAAGCACAGTTTTCCCCGTGTAAATTCCGATTTGTTATTTTTTTCTATCATTTGTAGATAGTATCAGGTCCAGGTGGTGGAGGATCCATCCTTTAACCAATAAAATCTTCCTAAGGAGCCTTGTAAAATTTAAGTTTTGTTTTTATAAAAAGGAACCCTTAGAAATAATTTCATTGCACTAAATATCTGCGGCTCACTGAATCTTTCATTGATTCAGTCGGGTTTAAGCATAATTACGATTCTTAGTGTTAATTACTTTCGCGGGTAGGTGCTAAAAAAGTTAACACTTTAAAGTTTTACTGTCTTCGATTTTTTGTTCATTTAAATCATTTAAAAGTAATTTTATTCAATTATAAGTGAAAAAATAAGTGTAAACAGTGTAGACAATTATTGGAAAATACTTTTGTTATGCATTTAATGTGTTTATTTGCATAAAGTAGCACTTACCTGCTGGCTCACTAATTATACTAGTCTATTACAAGTTATCAATCAGAACACAATATGAGCAGAGTGGAGGATATCTTGGAGGTTCATAGAAATATTGCAGAGGCACTAGGAAAGAGAATGACACATTTCGAAAAACAATTAAATAACACTGGTTCGAATGATACCGGTAAGGGAGGTCTCGACAAGCTGGCATCTGAATTTAAGGAATTTAAGACTTCAGTGTGGAACATTTTGGATCTCCTCAAGTCTTTAATCTCAAATTTATCTTCACAAATTGATGAAGTCGACAATTCAACCAGAAGAAATGCTCTTCTTTTTGGTGGGATTCAGGAGGCAGAGGGTGAGAATTTGGTCTCCACTATACTTGGAACCATTCAAGTCCTCATGGGAGTCTCTGATATAAACCCTTCTGCCATACAATCCTGTCAACGGCTGGGTATTAAATCAGCAAATCGTTGTCGTCCAATTCTGGTGCGCTTTAATGACTTCAAGGTGAGGAGTGATCTCTGGGGCAATAAGAAGAAGCTAAAGTCCTCTCAAGTTGTGCTGAGTGAGTTTCTCACAAAATCTCGCCAGTCCATATTTATTTCAGCGCGCAAATCTTTTGGAGTGAGGAATACATGGACATATAATGGTAACATTTTTATCAAACTTCCTAATAACGAGCGTAGGCGAATATCTACTACTGCTGAGCTTGGCGAGTGTTTAAAACTGCTTCCTCAAGCCGTTTCTACTGTTTCTCCAGTTGTAAATGCCACTACCTCTGAGCGACCCAAAATAAGTCCTACAGCCATCAGTCAACCTGTGGGGAGGCCCTTCACTAGGCGTAATATTGTAAAGAAATCCTAGCCTATTTAAGTAATTTGTATCTTTAATTTTAATTTTTCACTTATATACATCCCACATTCAATGTGACCATATTATTTGTCTTTTCATCTTATTTGCTTAGTTATGTTGCCAGTTATTGTTATTAAAATATTTTATGTCATTGCAATATGTACTCTTTACTATACTTTATTTCACATAATATGTGGTATGTGTTTTTTTGTCTTGTTCTGTGGATGCCGGTTATTCTTATTAAAATATTTCATGTAATTGCAATATGTACTCTTTACTATACTTTATTTCACATAATAATATGTAGTGTGTGTTTTTTTCTTGTTCTGTGGATGCCGGTTATTCTTATTAAAATATTTCATGTAATTGCAATATGTACTCTTTACTATACTTTATTTCACATAATAATATGTAGTATGTGTTTTTTTCCTGTTCCGTGGATGCAGGTTATTGTTATTAAAATATTTCATGTAATCGCAATATGTACTCTCTACTATACTTTGTTTCACATAATAATATGTAGTATGTGCTTTTTCTTGTTCTGTTGATGCCGGTTGTTGTTATTCAACTTTCTTATGTAATTGCAATATGTACTCTTTACTATACTTTATTTCACATAATATGTAGAATGTGTTTTTTCTTGTTCTGTTGTTGCCGGTTGTTGTTATTAAAATTTCTTATGTTATTGCAATATGTACTCTTTACTATACTTTATTTCACATAACAATATGTAGAATGTGTTTTTTCTTGTTCTGTTGATGCTGGTTATTGTTATTAAAGTATCTTATGTAATTTGCAATATGTACTCTTTACTATTCTTTATTTCATATAATAATAGGTGGTATGAGTTTTTTTTTTGTTCTGTTTACTTTTAGTGTTTACAACTTTCTTGCTTAATGTTACCTGTCAGTGCCAACTGTCATTAGTAAGTTAATATATTTGTGACACGGACAGCAGTATTTTGGTAACTTAGTTTTATTGTTTGTAGTTAAGGTCGTGGGATGTATGTGAATATATTTTAATCATTACAGCATTAGTTTAAGTCTGATATAATTTTTTTGTTTTATATACATATTTTCTTTTTATTTTCTCAAGCCATCAGGTCATGTGTGTGTTTATTTCATATTCTCTTTACAATTAATTTATTTTTGTTTTATCTAATATATATTTTTAGTTATTAGATTATTAGTATATACATAACATACTATTTTATTTATATATATTTATTGTAATTTATTTAAATTTATATTTTTATTTTAAAATATTTGTATATATATGTCGGAAATAAAGGCGTAATAAACATTAAAAATAAACGAGTAGAACCTCCGACCATGTCGTGGCCTTTGGTTCTACTCGAAATACTAAATTAAATAAATAGGTAAATCTAAAACAAATAAATAAACCAAACAATAACTGGAAACATAGTAAATTACAAGGAAAATAATAACATTATCTTATTCTTTAAATGATGGCTTGGGGCAGTGCCTGGGACTTGTGACCCCAGGAGTAGGCTTAAGGGTCCCTTTACAGTACTAACACTCGCCTTTCACTGCTCCAGTCCAGTATAATTACAAATAGGTCTTAACAACATTCATAATTAAAATAGTCGAGGTTAACCAGCGGTGGAGTACGAGTAGTGCTCCGAGCCGTGGCAGAGCCTCGACTGAGCGTACAACGCCCGCGTGGCCTTTTATAAAGCAATAATGACATTGACAACGGTGACGCGCCCAAAGTGGCGCCACTGGAAACTGACAAATACAAAACCATCAATTCAATATTTACAGCATTTTATTAACTCTAAATGTTATTTCTAATTTTACTCCTTAAAACATCTTTTGTAATTAATTAACTAATTATAAATTTATTCCCAATATTTAAGTAAATTATCACCCACGCCGATATATATATTTTATTATATTTTTTTTAATATTATATTATGGATTCAAGTATCGATTCTTATCATTCCGCTCTCAGCTATGACGAGTTATCCAGTAGCTATATATCCGTAATATTTTATTATAATTATATATTATACGTATAGCTATTTATTATATGTATATTTATATATTTATTGGATGTATATGTATGTATATTTTACTTCTGCACACCTGCATACTTATTATCCCACATGACAAGGTTGGCTGGGAGAGAATGCTTTTAGCGTTAAGCCCGCCTTTTGTACATTGTTTTTTTTGTAATTTTGTGCAATAAAGTATATATAAATAAATAAATAAATAATTACACGAAACATATTTGCGACTATAAATTTCAAAAATCAATAAAGGCTATTATTACGGTAGGATTTATTATTAGTAGATTAAACATTTTATAATAATAATACCTAATTAATTATTAATTTTAAGGAAAGTGATAAACATATTAACACGCCTGTAGAGTATGATCCGTCCATTGCGTGATGAGCTATACCTAGATATACCTAACGATAAAATTTAAATATTTTACATTTCGATAACAAAATAGTATATAAGCTGATTGAACTCTTCAAACAATCAGTAAAGTCACTGGGGAGGATGAGTCGCACAATTATTTTGTTATTAGCCTTTACCGGCACCGCCTTGGGTAAGTTAAATAAACTACGAACCAGTGTAACGTACTTAAAAGAATATTTTCATTCACTATCAATCGTTTATTCTGTATTTTCATAATATGAAATCTAATTTTTACGTTTAATTTATATTATTGTTTTATTTTTTTATTTTCTATTTGATGTGTTAATTTTTTTTATGATTTTTTACAGCGGTTCCTAAAGATGCTAGTCGCATCATTGGTGGTGAACCAGCTAACATCCAGCAATATCCCTTTATGGCCAACATGCAATACGGTTTCTGGGGAACGAACTTCCAGCCATGGTGTGGTGGTACCCTTCTTAATGAAAGATTTGTGGGGTCAGCTGCGCACTGCTACGTGTAAGTTTATCTCATTATTTTTTAAATTACTGAAATAAATACAGAATACATGCAGGATATTTGTAGTAGTTATATCTTACTGTTAAATAGGTCACACAATATCTTCAATTTATTAAAAAACATGTTAAATTTTTCGGTTACATAAATTGAATTATTAGATCCTTTTACTACCGAGAACAATAGATTCAAGTTTCATAAAAAATAATAAAAATACTGTTCCTATTTTATAAAAATATTTTTTTTTAAATGAAAAACATATAAAAATTTGAACACTAGTCGTTTGTATAAAAATGTTTTTGAACACACTTTAAAAACGTTAAAAATGTAAATTATTTTTTACAGCGGTGACACTATCAACCAATGGCGCGTACGCCTCGGCTCAGCCCAGGCTAACTCCGGCGGCGTGCTGCACTTTGTCTCTCACATTAGATTGCACGAAAACTACGTCCACAGAATTCTGCTCAACGATATCGCTATCATCAGACTTGCAAGCGATGCTCTGTTATCCAGCAGCATCGGCGTCGCCCGCATCGCTGGTCCCCAATATGTTTTACCTGACAATGCACGTGTTTTTGCGGCAGGTTTTGGACATGTTCGGGTAATCCATTCTTTTTAAAGATATATTGATTACACTTACTACAAGTACATTGAATTTAAAGTTATATTATTAGGAGTAGATATAAATTTAAATTTTCGAATAATTAGTTATACAAAATAATTTGTTTTTCAGGTTGGAGGTCCTTCCTCATCAATACTATTGCACGTTGGTGTCGATGTCATTAACCAAGCTATCTGTGCTGCTCGTTATGCATTCTTAAAGACTCAACCTGGTTTCGCTGGATGGCCAGATGTTACTCCAGATATGCTTTGCACTGGTATTCTTGATGTTGGCGGCAAAGACGCTTGCCAGGGTGATTCTGGCGGACCTGTCATTCATCAAGGAGATGTTCTTGTCGGTATTACTTCCTGGGGATTCCAATGTGCAAATGAAACTTACCCTGGTGTGAACGTACGAGTATCATCTTACACAAATTGGATTTTATCAAATACATAATTTAGTCTTTCTTATATTTTAAATATATGTTTATAAATTGAAATCGTTATTTTATTTAACATCTACAAATTTTATTTATAGTAAAGCTAGCTTGCTAGCTTTATATATGTGGTCAAAATATTTTAATAATTTCAATTTCAATAATAAGTAAAATTATTGATATAATTAATTACTATCCAAAATCCGTTACGTTCGGAGTTGGTGCTAGAGTGGGTATTTTTTAGGCATTTGTTCGGTGTAGTCGTATTTATTAATTATCTCTAAATGTTTGTTTTTTCTTCGCTGGCCTACTTGAAAAATATTCAGATTTTAAATAGTAAATCTCTTCTCGTATATATAAAATTAAATTATGTACATAAAAGATATAAAAATAATATTAATAATAAGATATATATATTTTTAATAATAATAAGGCCGGTTCATACAAAATAACTCACTATCAAATAAATATGAATAT
This sequence comes from Heliconius numata, assembly GCA_016802625.1. Taxonomy (NCBI): domain Eukaryota; kingdom Metazoa; phylum Arthropoda; class Insecta; order Lepidoptera; family Nymphalidae; genus Heliconius; species Heliconius numata. The sequence goes on from JAEBDU010000071.1 coordinate 401,707, forward strand.
TAAGGTACAACATACTCGAACGCATATTGAGTTGCAAAATGTTATATCACATTTCAATTTCCTTAGATAGATAGGAACGAAGATTAGATACGGAGAGGCATTCCACCTTTGATGGTCGCGGAAATACAAGATTGCAACGGCACTGTAATTTGCTCGGAATTGTGGAATCTCAGACGATTTGCCTCTGATTTTATAGAAATCTTTATATAATTTTCTTATTTTGTAATGTAAGAAAATTGTATTGAAATTTGTTGTAATTGTTTACTATAGAGGTGTGTGTGTGGCAGAGTGATCCTGGGTACACTTTTTAATATTGTTTTAATTTTTTTTTGTAGGGCTAGGTAGGGTCCGATTTGTTTTAATGTTTTTATTTTAAACTAATAAGATTCTTCAGACATTTGGTCTACATATATTATTATTCTCTATATGTTGTATTTTACATAATTTTAAAATTAGGAAATTTATTAGGAATACGTAATCGGCACTCATTTAAATTTTATTCGGCTCTTTTGCTACTCTTGAGGTTCTTATGGCGCAGTGACAAATCGTGTGACTATAAATGTGACCGCTGTGGGCTCAATTTTCATTCGGGGATTGAATTATTTAATATTTTATTTTCTTGCTCTGGTAACAAGACAAAAAAGCAGAACGAAGTATCGTAATGATAGGGCCGCCCTGTATACCCTTCTACAGTCAGACATTGTTAACTAAAAAAACAACAATTTCTTTTAACTTCTCGAACTTTCTAAGTACTAGTAACTTTTATGCAGCTGGATTATTTGTTTTTTTTAACAAATCATTAAAAAAGTTAAAATCTTAATACGTTTTCTAAAAATATTTCTTTCCTTTAAATTAATTTTCCTTTCTTTTAAAGTAATTTATTATTAATTTATTATACGGCAAAACACATAAATTAAATACGAAAAAAATGGCTACCTAAAACGATATTTAAATTTATTCTAAACGACTATTATCCAACTGATTCAAGAAAAATATTACAATATTTGTACTTTATTTAGCTTTGTAAATATAGAATTGTATAGAGAAGAATATTAATAAAAGAATATTCCGCGGCGCAAAATTAGGATTAGCGTGGAATAATGAAAGTTAAACAAAAGCCGCGGTCGGGTTCCAACCTCGCGAAATAAAGTTAATTAATGGTCCTTTCAGAAGTTTTAATCCGGTTTTTTTATTTTATAACAATATATAAAGAGTAGGTACGTGTCTGTGTGTTTTCCTTACATTGATTATGATGTACGAATTTTGAGTGATTAAGGATTTTTTTGTAGAATTACGCTGTAACGGTGTAGTCAGAGGGAACCTAGAGTTAAGACAATGCGTTTCCAAGGTGTATTGGGAACAGATGGTGTGCGCCTAACTTTAAGACATTGTTTTGAGTTGCGGAACTCAACGCTTTATTTCTCCTGTTACCAGAACGATGAAATGTAAGTAAATTTTTCTCCCAAGTATCCACCACCATCTCCAAAACCATCATCATAAAAATTATAATATATTCATAGCTTTAATGTGGCAAAGGATTTATCATGAAGTTGACAAGACTTACGCAGAGACTTCCAAGACATATTTTAAAAGTTATTAAGAGTAGAGCTAAAACTTCCGGTTGCGAATGAAACTTGAACTTGACAACCCAACTTTAACGCGACCTCGATATCTAAAAAGGTTGATGATAGTAACTCAGTTGTAATATTAAAATATTAATTTTGACACAAGCATTCATTCTAGGACGGGACACAAAACAGTGTTGGCATAGGGAACCTGGAATCCTAGTGTAAAGACATTCCGTTTCCATTAACGAGAATGAAGTGCTTTAACACTTCCTTCAGCTTTCTATGGTGTGCGGGGAAAAGAGTGAAGTTGTTTATTTTATAACAATATGTTTTAGTTTAAGTAGTTTTAGTTAACCTTGGGCACCTCGAAGGCAATAGCCAGCCTTATAGGTTTATTAGTCAAGAAAACTTAATAAATCACAGTGTTCTCTTGAGTTGTTCTTGATTTAAATCAGGAGAAAGTGATCTCTTAATAAGTCTCTTAATACAAAATGTCACAAATTTTTGTAGAAAGTAGAAAACGGAGTGTCTTGACATTACTGCCTACCATGTTGTTGTTTTTTGATCAAAAGTAGAACTCGAAGAGCCAAGGTGAACATTTGTCTTTAGCGATATATTCCTAGGACTCCTCATATCAATATAAGCCCCGTTTGATATGATCACGTATTGCAATTTGTAAGTTGACACGTATCCTACTTATTTGTATGTGTAATACAATTTTTGCATAACAGACTTCAATACTGAAAGGTAGATAGATATAGAATGTATTATACAAGTTAAGACACTCACATTCGTTAAGTAATGTTTATTTTTTTAATTTTAGCTTCACGCTGTATCCTAACATAATAGGAAACCTAGTGTTAAGACGTTTCCGTTAAGACATTTTTTTTTTTTTTCATTCATTTTCTTAAATTAACAATTATAAAACATATACATATACCTACTCCGCCAAACCATTTAAATGGTTTACCGACGGACAAAGCTCTCTTTTACACATTTAAACTTAAATATAGTGGTTAAAAACAAGGTTTAAACTTATAAGCTAAATTATATTGTACTTATATAAAACATTTTCTATTTAACAAACATTATAGATTAATTTTGTTAAAAGTGGGTAAGCAAAAATATTTGTTATAATATTCGTTGTTGATGCCGAGTTACGAGTATAATGTGCGTTATTGCGGCAAGGCTATTATTATAAGTTTTATTACATTTAATTTGTTTTTTTTTTTATTATGTATAAGTTTTTATTAAGTATTTTAATAATTCTACTCTATACAACATATTTTTTTTTATTAAGTTATAGATTTTTTGCGATATACACACACATTAACATACACATACACATATACATATACATATATATATATATATATATATATATATACATACATACATACATCCGTTCTCCACTTTAAATTTTAAGGTTTCCAGGTTCCCTCTGCCTACCTTGCTATGTGATGATAATAAAAAAATAAAAAATAGAATATTACCGTTAGTAATGATAAGTAATATAGACGCCGATAGTTTATAAGAAATATTATATGCACATAATTTGTTGATAGTCGGTCGATACTTACGAGTACGTGTATGAAAAGTTAGGTATAGGAGAGTGTTATTACTCTGATGGATTTTCTCCCTTGTTGGTAAGACCTACCTGATGATATATCTCTGTATTCGTGTTGATGGCTCACCGACTCATAGGGTTCATCCAAATCAGAATCCAAGGACTGCTGTTGACTTTTCCTTACAGTGACTATGAAGAAGTACAAACACAGATATGCTAAGTTTAGAAAAATGGTTTGAGAAAAGAAAAAAATTGTATGGGTCAACCGTTCCATTGAATTATCGATTAGTCGAAGATTGCGAAACCCTTAATCATTTAAAAAACAGAATTAGCCTTTTTTTATTAAAGTCACATTTACAATTGAAAAGCTCATATCTAAACAATTTTACCTTACACTTCTATTCAATCCTTTCACACGCAAGAATAACTGAAAATTTTGCAAAACACGCAACACACTCTCAGAGAAAGGTTCGTAAAGTAAAGAGGACGAGAATGAGAGGCATTCACAAACTATTGAACTACTTAAGCTTTTTGTTTTACGAGTGCAGCACTTTATAAGAGAAATACGTCTCTAAAAAGTTACAGAAAATGTTTACTTCAGGTATTCTCCACTTTTAAATACTATAATATGCAAATACTTTTGAAGTCTGTTTACAGTCAAAAACTGCGTCACAGCGGCCTCAATTTTCAAAATAATCTTCAAACTCGGTAGTTGAAATAGAAGTGATTTCAGTAATTTCAGATTATTTCATGGCATGGCCGTCAACAAGCAGCCCCATTAGTGCTGATCAGTCTCTGGCTCGCCGCCAGTGCCTCGTGCGCTGCGGACGCAACTGTACGCGCTTATGTCGTCTAATATTGATTTAGGTTTACAAACAATATTGGTAATTGTAAGTTAGCGGTAGTTGTATAAGTACATACATATATCATTATTATATGGGAATTACTCGAGTAGTATAGTTTTTTCAATAATAATAGATATGGGAAATGACTCAGTGTCAGACCTTTTGCAATAATAGTAAGGCCTCGTTATATTTGAGGAACAATTGTTCCACAAACCAACTGTAAATACGTAGCGTGGACCGGAAACAGTGATGGACGGCTCGCTCACTGAGCTTGAACAATTCATCTTAGTTCAACTTCGACGCCTGTCTAAGAATTTGGAACTAAATAGATTTTTAAACAAAGGTGTTTTAAATATATTTATCGTGTTTACGTTACGTTAGGTTTTCTCAAAATAGCTAAAACAAGCCAAGTTAAATGCTCGACTTCACCGACAAAAAATTGAAGATCCACTCGGGATTAAATTCAAGTTCTAAATTTGACTCGGCCATTTTTCATGATTATGCACCAAACCAAATAACAAGTAGTAGTAGAACTGGTAGCAGAAGCTGGAAGTTCAGTAACGTAAAAAATTGTCGAGTAAATTTAGACCTTGAATTTTATGCCGACTGAAATTAAATAATTTTATTTTTGTATTTCCATTATTTTCAATCCCCGCTCTCGTTGAACTCACTGTCTCAAACTCAGACTGAAAGAAGGAAACAGAGTATTTTGACAATATGTTCTCTGTCTACCCTGCTGTACGGGATAAAACGTGAAGCAGGACTTTGTCCCTACTTCACTTCCACGCAATGCTAAAAAAATGTAGGCTAGCTCTATAAAACAGTGTGTTTCAGAACTTTAATCTAACTAAAAGCTTCCATATATTTAATTGCTGTCAATTTCACCGTGACTCTCATTGCAATGCAGAATGAACTGACACTCCCTCATACATCATATATTTTAAAAAAATGGTATAAAAAGTTTTATTTCAGTTTTATTTTGTTGAGTTTTAGATATTTTTGTACAATATTTTTTATACGAGTATAATTTATGGAATATACTCGCGGATATTATTTTTTCGGAAGGATTTTTAGATTATTGGTATTTTGAATATTGACATCGCCTATATTGAATATTAATCTATATATATAAAAGGACTTGTCCTCACTGACTGAGGTAAGACGCACGCACAGCCGTAACCGCTGTGCGTAGAAACGTGGAATTTGGACAGACGTTTACTTTCGTAATCTGGACATCCACCAAGAAGAGATTTTGTAAAATTTTAACCCTAAAGGGGTGAAATAAGGGTTCAAAGTTTGTATGATTTTTTTTTAAATTAGCACCGATGTTTATAAAATTTCAAATTTAGATTTTTAAAAGTTTTTAATTGAATACGTGTTTCATCGTTTTCTAGAATTCTTCCTCTAAGGGTGCAAATAAGGAGTTGAAAGTTTGTATGGAAAAATCTTCAAATCGCCACCGATTTTTATAAAATTTGAAATTTAGACTCTCAAAAATATTTCATTTAACATATGTGTCGTGGTTTATTAGAATTCACTCCTAAATAAGCGAGCGAAGCTGCGCGCGTCCGCTAGTATTATATAATTGAATTACTTTTATTTTCCTCGCTCGAGTATTCTGGTCAAAGCGCGGCGTTAAGTTCCGCCATTCTAAATACAATGGTAAGGGGAGTGTTTATTACGTTAGAAAATGCGATAACGTTAATAAAATACTCTTAATTTTTATTAGACATAGACACATAAAAAGATCCAACATAAATTTGGAATTAAAAACATAAATGTAAGAAACAGAAATAGTTCCAAGACGAGTACACCGACGCTATACCATTGAATGCTCAGTGGGTCGTTGCGACGAGACGTGCCGGAGATTTGCAATTCAAATAGCTCGTATTCGCACGTTTAAGCACCGACGAAATCCTGCAACCAGGATAATTATGTAGAGGACCTGATTTTAATTAGATCCTTTTAAGTTAGTTTAATGTGTAATGCTGCTTCACGTTTTTCCCGCAGAGCAGGATAGAGAGAGGGAGAGAACCATATAGATTGGACACCCTGTTAACCATTTTCCGTATAGTTTTGAAGACATTGCGTGTTGTGCGGCGAAACTCAACATCACGCCTTGTCAAGCTACCAGAGAGAGGAAATGATAATAATTTATTCCACTGAGTTGGGAATCAGATATAATTTTCACGTTTACAGCATGAGCGTATCTAAAGATATTTATCAAAGTAGGCTTTGAACAGATTTGTCCACATAAAAAAATACTTCTTTTTTTTAATTTTCAAGGTTTATTTTTTGTTATTGCAATTTCTGCGCACGGTCCACCCGACCACCCTAGTCCTACGTCCATGGCTTACAGTCACATGTTATGCCGCTGCGCCAGAATGACCTGATTATTTTCCAAATTACTATTAAAAAAAACAAAGTTTCAACAAGGACAGTTCTAAATTGTAATATCACAGCGCTCTTCACACGTCGTAAAGGGGAGACGTGTCCAGCATCTGCAATGCAAATGGCTGCATTCACACGCGTAATACACAAGATTAGAATTAAGGCGGAGATAACGACTTGATTTAATTTTACATTGCCGTCTCTTGTAATGTTATAATTGAGTTATGTATGTCGAGGACGTAGCGGCGCTAGAAACGCTAACGCTTTAAACACGATCATTGTGGGTTCGGTCCCAATTCGAAGCTCGAACAATACATAGAATACTTGAAAAATACATAAGATAGGTAGAACTACCTATGTCTATCAGTAACTAATTGTAAAGGGAAATTTTATTAATATGTTATTTGTATATGTTAAGCTGTATGTATGAAAGAGTATAGGGACAGGAGACACCTAGAGCTTTCTCATCATAACCGCCAATAAATTACTAATTATTACTAATGCCCCATTTTGTTCGAAACAGGAAATTAACAAAAAATAATACAATCTTTCCCCCGACGGGAGAATTAACCCACAACCATCAGGTTAATAGAGACATGCAATACCACTGCACCACGACAACCTCAAGACATCGTCTCCATAACGTAAATACATCCAGCTTTGCAGACTAGTTTCTATTCACATTTCTAAAAGGCTAAATATATTTTGCTGTTTGAAAGCTTACACACAAATTGCCACGGTTCAACTGCTCTTTGACTTTTTACGTCAATTTCAAATACTGTAATGATAAATAGAAGTAACTCGCTCGCGTTCCTATATTACAATTTTCATTTTGTTTTATTTTAAACAAGTGAAACGGCTAAAAGAATTGTTTGAAATATTATATTTACATAGTTCTTTTTTATTGGATTTGGATTGAACTGTAAATGTTGAATTATCTTATAGATTATAGAATAAAAACAAGTGCTTTAGACCGACTCACTAAATGACCCCTAATTAAATGAATGGCCCTATTTAAATTAGTAGGTACTTTAGTTTGTGTTGCCAGCGCGGGGAAATGAAAATACAATTAAATAAGAAAAGTAACAACAAATGCTTAATAACTACACAGTAAAGAGCAAAATATCTCAGAGGAACAATTCTATTCTATTCTAAGAATTGCTTTGATCAAAACTGAATTAACTTTTAATTTGTTTTGCTTAATGTGTTGATTTCTTATCTTTAGACTGGAAATAAAAATCAAATCAAATTAGTAGATAGTTAAGAAATAGTATATTTAAAATATCATATTATAATTTTTTTGGCACTTGAATTACTTTCGTGATCTAATAACGTTATTATTTAAGACAATAGCTTTACATCGAAAGCTAAACATTGCGTACAATACTTGATATTTAATTGACTAAACTTTTTATATATATAAAAAATTAACACTGAAACTGCCAATATACAATAGTAAAGACTGCAATGAAATCGGCTAAGCCGTTTCTGAAATTGGCATGAAC
>JAEBDU010000071.1:424582-493127 GCA_016802625.1 Heliconius numata
ACATCCAATTTCAGCATATGATTTCAACTTGCAATTAAAGGCACACAATAACGTTATTCAAAGGCAAACAACAAACCTATTCTGTTTAACCGAAATTAATTTAATAACTAATTCCTGTTTATACTCCACTCTGTGCCAATATCAACACAAATCAAATACGCAACAGTACCTACAGCATACAGTAGGCTGTACGCAAATTGGCAGAACACAATTGTTCGGTGGATGTAAAGTGTATTGATGTTTTATCAATTTGGCCCGAGTTGCACTAAGCCTGTCAAAACATGAAGCACCAAGTATGCTTTGATAACGATCAATGGTATGAGCAAATGCCTAATTATTGTGATCTTTTACGTTTTTTTTTCGTCTAATATTTGAATATTTATTGCCATGAGAAAGAAATATATACCAAAAATATAACTATTATACAATTGACAATATGGCAAACGGTGTAACGAGGTTCGATTCTCAAGTATCACTGTTTTTCTGTTACGCGGCTCAAAAATGTCGCGGAAAGCGTGTAAAGCATGCCGTTGACTTCTTTCCATCTCTTCTCCGTCCGAATCTCCGTACTCTTAACCCTTTGCGAGATAAAGTGTGGATTTAACAAAAAAACGTGAAAATGAAAACTTAATAAATAGTTGGGCACGTTTATAATATTAAGCTGCTATCAAATTAAGCACATTACGAAGCAATACACGTAGACCAATAATAAACTATTGTTTGCACAACCGAAACGAGCAGTTTGGACGACGAATCATCAATTTGTACCGCTATATGAAAATTTGTCAAATTTATGGTTGACATCGATTGGGCTGATAACCGCGTCATGGAGAGCTTGTTTATTCTACGTTTATTAAACATGGTTCGCTTTAAGGCCTATTTAAGTAATTATTATATATATGTACTTTATGTGGATCCATTTGTATGGAAGTGATTATTTGCAGAATTAATTGTATTTAGAACTTAGAATGATTTGAATGGATTCTTTAGTTATAGGAATCACCATCATGGTCACATTAACCTTTCGACGTCTACTGCTAGATCCAGGTCCTGACCTCTCTCAAGGGTTTTCACACTGACCGGTCCTGTACTGCCCGTATTTAGGTACGGTTTAGTTTCACTTGACCTCGACTAGATCGAGAGCTTCTAATCGAGAATCTTCCCACGATTATGGGTTCTCCAAGCAATGTGTTCCGCCCATGGTTACCTTAACCGAGCAATTTTTCAAGAAATATCGGTATTTTTTGTTTTCCTGCTAATTGTTCTTTCAGTGATAGCAGTATGAAATAATAAATATCGTGTAGCATAATCCGAAGTAAAATTATATAAAAACTACTCACCATTCTCCTTTAAAAAGTATTTTTTTATCACTACGTTTAGCGTAGCGAATGAGGTTTTAAAAGCGAAACGAGTAGAGGCGTAGCTTTGTAGTATAAGCATAGCGAAAATATGTTACAATTTATATATTTAACCGACTACAGATATACATGCTTACATAAAGTAACCAAAATAAAACTTTTACCAAGCTTTTGACATATAGCCAAAATAAAAATGGCCAATCACACTAAATGGTTACTATCGACACAATTGATGAGATGTTGTGTTAGCTGGCTGACTGACAGGAGGCAATTATCGGGCTTCGTGCGGAGCGTCCCGATGTGGGTTGCGTACGAACACTAATTTACGTAGTCGTGGTGTGCATATCAACTTTTGAGTTGGGACTAGTTACGTAGGAGTTGTTGGTCAATTTCCTTCTATTATTGTTTCATGCTGTCTCTTTTACGTTACGTTTACTTAGGCGTAACTACGCCTAGATACCAATAACGTCACACGTAATACAGTATGGATAAACATCGGGAAATGAAAAAAAATCCTACGTCTAAACTTTTGAGGTGTCTTGATTAATTTCTTTACAGCATATAGGGGAAAATATTACAAACAGCTATGGGTTTCTTTGTTTTTATGCTGTTCCCGTAAAAGGAGCGCTGATGCTTCCACCCTGTGTAAATTTATAAGAAAAATAAATATACTTGATGTAAATTAAAAAAGGTAATCTAATTATGACTTGTGTTTTTTGAAAAAAAAAACATTAGCGAAATTTAATACTGTAAACGTTGTGTTTAGAAACCAGCATACAACCAGGCCATCATACTTAATTATAATCCTATCACATACATACAAGTCCAACTATTAATTTCATTTGTTCGGAAAGTTGGGAACAGAGTGACTTAACACTAGGTTCTCTCTGCCTTCCCGGCTGTATTCGGGATACAGCGTGAAGCTAAAGAAATGTATAACCAAATATGTCCAATTGTATAATTAGATAAACATATAGTCCATATATATTTAGTATCTAGTGCATAATAACGTCTCTTCGACATCTGTAACGCTTGCTTTTTGCTCACTGGAACGTCCGACGACGCGCGACGGTGTCATTTATCATTTACAAACGCTACTAATATTATAGGATGTGACACACCAGCACTACACGGACCGAATAGTAATTAATAGTAATTATACTTACATGATTATACTTTATGTTTAAATTTACGATCGTTGGTGAGCAGAAATTAATGGGAGATAACAACTTCATATCTTATATAATTCATGAGTTCAATTAATGCAGAGGGAACTTAGTATCAAGATTTACCGTTCTCCGCTTTCCACCAAATAGTCTTTGTATTTTAATATAGGATCTCAACACCGCGCATTGTCTTTATTTCCAGAGCGAGAAGGTGGCAGTAATTCACAAATCACGAACCTACAACCGTAGCTTTCAATCAGACTTTAACTGTGAAGAGCTTATATCTGTGACTTCGCTTGTATATGGCACATTCTAAGCCGGAGTTCATTTATGGAAGAAGACTATTTTGCATCACGTTAATCGTGTTGTATTCCACTATACACACTGTTGACTGTTATCTGGAGTCCTGTTATCTGCGTCAGAGTTACTTCATGTGTCATCTTAGAATGAGTCATCAACTCTTAGTTATATCCATTTAGCCCCACGGGGAGAGCCGCGAGCTGAATCTAGTTTTATATAAATAGAATATAATTATATATTTTTTCAACTTATAATATGAAACGTGTAACAAATAACTAAAGATTTCAATGAAATATGAAAGTTGTGACGTAGCAATATTTTTTCAGTAAGAATAACGCCAATATCAGCGATGAGGCGCGTGAACAGTATTTCCAAGATAAATATTGTAGAACGGTGACGGGAATGTAAATCAGTTAGTTGGTGAAACTTCTGATAAATATACTGATATGTAAGGTTCATAAAAGCAATATCTACAAACATAGCTGAGGCCATTGTGGTGCAATGGAACGACTTCTGACTTTAAATGCGTTCATAACTGTTTAAGGATTCGATTCCACCTCGAAGGTACTTCCGGTATTATTTCGGTATTACTATTCCGGTAGTAAGACAAGGCGCAGCTATGATTTCTGCCACCAAACAAGAAATGTATCGAAAATTTCTGCTTTCACAGCCGGTGGTAGCTTTTTTTATATTCATTGGATGAATAAAAAATGTTAAAAAAATGTCTGCACAAATAATGAAAACTTTGAATTTGAAATTGATTTTTAACACTTTGTTAACTCCGCCTATCACGCTATATGCGAGATACAGCGTGAAGCTAAATAAAACATTTGTTTCCATTTTTTTATTTAAGAAATGTACCTAACATTTCGTATTTCAAGAACGTTTACTTTCAAAGAAACTTTATTTATAACGTGCAGCTTGTAAGTGCCACTCGCAAGATTTGTCGAGCACTCGTATTTATGTGGAGTAAATAACGCTTTTTAAGATTAAAGCCTATTCAAATAAAACTTGCTTTTAATTTTCACGATATAGTCGAGTGGATTTTAGAGTTGCTTATTTGGAGTTTACCAAGTAATAATTAATTTAACTTGCAGTTCTAGGTTGAGGCTGTCGGGTACAGCGTCTGATTGTAAACGACGGTTGTAGGTTCATTTCCCGCTCGTAGGATGATAGGTATTGCGTGAAGCTAAAAAAGTAACGGTAACGGCGCCACACAATCATCGCAGATACCAATTTCCTTAGGGAAAAGGAATATAATACAAATATAAGCTTTTTAAAATTTTTATCAAAGTAAGCTAAGTTTAATTTAATTTTGTAGCTTATTCAATTTGATATTTTTATGTTTATAAATTCGTAATAACATAATTAAATTATAATTAATAGTTATCGACGAGTCAAAAGCTGATGTTTTTATGAAATTTAGGTTAATGATGTCTTAATTAAAGCTTGTTTTTAGAAACAAACTGAGGCTCCTTTCAGTGAAAAGTAGATACGTTCAGTGAATGATAATATATATGAGAATTTCGATATAACTTGATGAAAACGTATGGCTTAGTGGTCATAATGCTTCAATTTACAAATTCAAGAAGACTTCAAATTTAAATTATTAATAATATTATTTACAAATAAATAATAGATACACCAATCTACTAATTTAATATTAGTTTATTTATTAGTTCTATTACTATATGTTGTAGAATTTTATTAAAAAAAAAGTGTTTAGAGACTTCAGTATCTACGCGACGCCTAATTTTAAGAGAGTGGTAGGAAATTAAAATAATTCATTCCTAAATAGAAATTGAACTCACTACCACCACGCTCACAGAGTTGTAAATTTTACATAAAAATATTTTAAGATACATGTTACATTAAAAGGAAAGCTAGTCTCAAAGTTTTAGGTGAGGTTATCAGGTTTACGGGAGAGTTTCAAACAAGATAAGTATATTTAGCTGGAAACAAAGTTGAAGAGTAGTTGGGGTTAACGCAAGTTTCTATTAATAATATATTACCTGCTTTGACGCTATAATAGGTTAGGTAGTTCGGCTGTCGTCGTGGGTTTTAATCCTATACGAAATAAAATTTGTCTTTTTTGGTTTTTAGCATGACCCGCATGTAATAAGAGGAAAGGAGCGAATAAAAACGGTTTTAAACGGCAAGTGGGATTTGACAAGGAGTGGCGGAACTCAACGCCACGCTTCGTCATATATGAATAAGTAAATTATAAATATTGCCATAAGTGGGAATCGAACCCACAATAGCATGGATATATGAATTTATTTTTATTACGTACAATAGGTAATCTTTTACTTATAGTTAATACCAGCGAATTTTAGAGGTAGGTACTTATTAATGAGGTATTTTGTACTGAAAGAGAATAATAAGAAATTAATCAAACAGAGCAAGGTAGGCAGAACTAATCTAGTATAAGACACTCTGTTTCCTACTACCCACCTAATTATCGAGGCATTCCATACAGAGTCGCTAAAAACAACACCGCGCTTTGTCTTGGTACCAGTGGAAATTAAAATATTTCATACAATTAAAATATTTGATTTAAACTCATTTACCCGAGTATGATTCGAACCCACAACCCTCGCGCTTACAGTCAGATGGCCTCTCTATTTTGCATATTTTAAAATATCCGAATTCAAGTTTTATTCCCGATAACATGCTCTTTCATTTCAATATATTTTACCACCATGACAAAAACATACAGCCTATTGTAGGTTATATGTTCATAGCTAATATAGACTGTAGAGAAAAAACACGCTCGTTCTGTTGGAAGTAGGACAAGCGCAGGTGAGGCGACCGCGCTAGTGCCATTGTGCCTGGAGTATCCTTACAAAGCATGACTTTCTTTTACACTACTTTGCCTTATCAACCTACTACTATACGCCTGCTACATGCGACACGCGAAAACACATACTAAAAATATATATGAAGCTAGATTGAGTGTAAAGAGACAAAGGGGAAGACTTCCGTTGACCTTCTAGGGCACAGCATCGATGATACTGGAGGCAAGTAATATCTAAACAAGAGTAAAACCGAAATGTTTTAACATTGGTTTCAATCAGGTCACTCTACACAAAAATTAAAACATCGTTCAGAAGTACCGGAGAAATATTACGTGTTTGTGGTATAAGGCGTCGTGAGTAGGAATCGAACCCACAACCCGGCGAATAATAAGCATTACCAAAAGAGGTCCCACTAGCAACCATTGCGTTCACAACTGAACTGTCTCCACTGTGCTAGATGACATTAAACTGTGTCAATTAAAGTAACAAAGCGCATTTATCAAAGCTTACAGCGGTTATGGTAGTTCAGTGTTCACGTCTGTTTGAATTACGACGCCTGCATGTGTTGATTTGATACGAATATATAATTAATGTACTATCTCATCATCAACAACATAAATGTGTAGTGAGAGCCAAGTTAAATGTTAAGTAATATGTCAACTTTTCGGTTAGTGAATTCTATTGGCAATTCTATTAGAATTCTATGGCTATTCTATTGGCTAGTGAATTATATCTTCCATCATTTCTGTAAATGTAGGTTTTATGGGCATAATTATATAATTGAAAGGTAAAATATACTCGTAAATTCTTTAATTATTTGTTCTTCTCTTAGTAATATTAACAAATTAATATCATAACTATAGTGTAACAGTTACGCAAGTTTTTATAAGTAGCTTTACAATACTAATATATTAACTAAGGAAATTAAGTAAGATAAATTTTATAAACATAAACTTTAAAAAACCATAATACCAATAAAATTAATATCAAATAGTCGTTTCCAGTGTCAAATGGTCGGCGGTGTCTCGAGCTCCCTAAATATATCTATGTAGACAGTATCTCGTATATATAAATATTGCATGAACACTGCACGCCCACCAGAACATTATAACTGTACGTGATGTTATGGAATTTAGATGACCTCGTTGAGTGTCCGGACCCACCTATAAACTCTACTTACTCTGATAAAATGGTGCTCAACATATTCTACGTTTGGCGGGCTTGTTCCTTAATTTAAAGTCGCAATGGAACAGCGTATGACAGAGTGATGGAGATTGTGAATTCGAATCTAGGTCTGGGTAATGTTAATTATTTAAATTATTTACAATTCCCCGCGATGTTTATCTCTGCTACTGAACGTATAATTGCAGAATGAATAGAGATAACGTTAAGTAACGAGTCCGTTATATGATCATATTTGAGACTTTGTATGTATGTATATACATGTATTGTACGAAAAAGGATTTTTTTCCATGTAACGAACCCTCAACCATTGCGTTGACAGTGAGTTAAGTCCACTGCGACACGACGGCCTCAATGACTTATATGGAGTAATATAACTAAAGCGTACTAATATTTATTAGCACACCACAGCAACGGTTACACTAGAGGCGGCCATTGAAATAATTACAAGACCATACGTAAATACTAACAGATACAAATGAAATTAATATAAATAAAAATTAACAAAAGCTCCAACATAAACAACTATAAAAAGCCATCAAAAATTTGCTCATCTGTTTTGGAGGACGCCAAACTTATAGCACATGATATTTTAACGTCGGATGTTAATTCACTTTTGAATTAAGTTTCATGATTTTTTTTTAATTATAAACTATTTTTATGTATACTCATTATATGGCTGAAGAGTTTATTAGGTTGAACGTTCGTATTCGTATTCGTATCGTTTCGATTGCCAATGAGATGTTCCGCTTCCTCAAGATGGCGATAAAGGTATGAGGGTAAAACCAGGATAGACAATAGAGTTCCACATTGTTAAAATTCTATTAACATAAATAAAAAATTGAGAATACTTTTTAGGTATCTATCGCGGTTTTACCCTATATTATTCTTGTAAAAATATAAATCCTTTTTAATTTATTTCTGGCGGCAGTTTCGAATTTTATTTTATGAACTGCATATTTGTATTCGCAATCAGATCTCATAAATGGTTTAAACGAAACGAGAAGATATTCGTTTTTATTCATTTATTTTTATTGAGGTTTAAAATTGTTTAACTCGTTAACTTGTTTATTTTGTTAAACTTGTTAATCAATTTTAACATTACATAATTACAAAATAAGTCCATAATGGCTCATTTGATACTGTTTCTATGTAAACAAAATGGCTGTAGATTCGATTACCACTTGGGGTAATGATATTTTTATTTCCCCGTTTTGGTGCGGTAAAGCCCAAAGTTGAGATCCAAAACTCGACAATGTCTGACACAAAATGATTTAAAAATGGCACGCGGCGAAAGTCATTGTGCCACTAAGGTGTCAAGATTTCGACATAGATACAAATATACATAGTTAGCTATGTAGACTGATAAACATTTGCATAGCAACTTCTTTGCATTGAACAGTTGGGTAAAAAAGATAATGAGAATGAGATGTAGGCAGATAAGGAACGTATAGTTCATTTGTCTAGAGCACTTGAGTGGATCCCAAGACGCGTTTTCTAATTTTGCTACTTTTTTAATCATTTTTTATTATGTTAAATATGTAAATAGCATTTGAGGTTTTAAAAATGTTAATAATATAAAATAACGTATAAAGAAGACTTATTGAGGCCGTTGTGGTGCAGGGACACAAGCGTGCGACTACACGCAGTAAACGCGACCGTTGTATATATTTAATATTTTTATTTCCTCGCTCTGATAACGGGTAAAGCATGGCTAATCAACGCGTCAATCAACTCGCAGTGCCTCGTAAATTTATACATTGTTTTAACAAATACTTTTTTCCCTAAAACCAATAAATTTATTAGTTACCACGTATTAATTCTATAGTACAAAAGCTGTCTCAGTATATGTTAGTGACAACATAACTTGATCTCCACATGCCCGATGTTGGCTGCCCCCATAAAGCATATCGTACACGAACCATCACCGGCACGTGTGGAATCCAGACAGCAGCCTGGATGGTGGCCAATAGGGTACTATTTATACAGTATGTACATTGTACATAGATACATATACTTCACAATACTATATCCTATTAGTCAAAATGTTTTTGAGTGCAATTTTTCAGTTTCGTTTGATGATTTAAGAATTTGCTGAGGCTGTCAAAGCGACGGTTTTGGGTTGAATTATCTACCACTCATTACATCTTCACAGAATCTTCACTCTAGTAACGAGGTATAGCTTGGCGTTGAGCTCCATCACTCAACATGCAATGCCTCGAGAATTCAGTGAAAAGTAAGGAACAGGGTGTCTTAACATTTCCCAAGTTCCCTCTGAATATCCTGGTACTGGTACTGGTCTATCCTGGTTTTCGTTCACACAGTATGTTGAGTAGGGACCACAACGCCGCTTTTGTTTTGTCAGAACACGAAAATGGAACTAATCAATTCCCCTGAGCGAAAATCAAACCATCGCGATTATTGTCAAACGCCGGCCTACACGAAGCTAGAATAAATATAGAATAAATTTGATATAAATAAACAACAATTAAAACTAAATAAGCTTTAACTTTCATCAAAAAATATTGAATAAGAAGTTACTTAGGAAATTAAGTGCAGAAATAAAACAGTGCCTTACCCCCGTAATGGAGACTCCAAATCAGCCGCTATTACAAATCGGATCGGAATCGCTTTTATACGTTTTAATTAACCGTAAGACGGTTAAAATGGTTCTTATTTTCTTTATTGAGGCTTAAAGAAGTCTTTTGTAGCTTAGTGCTATAATACTCCACGCCCCACTCTCCGTCGAATTCTTTAGGCATTCTTTAGGCTATATAGATATTTCAGTAATATTTTCCTTTTTGGCACCAACATATTATAGAAAGCTTTTAGGTCTAAATAGAGGTGACGGTGTGTTTGTACTTGTCAAACAAAAGCTCGGTCTTCATCGAACGACGCCACCGCGTTGTGTACTTTTCAACCGATAAACTAGGACATGGACATGATGACCGTAGATGACGTGGAATACGCCTAAAACATAAATAGATAGAAAAGAAAATAGAATTCAAAGCAATATGTGTAATTTTGATCTGGTAAAGATGCAAAGCGCAGCGTTAAGTTTTCGCTTTTAACCACAGCGAGAAAATGAAAATACAATTTACTAATGTAAGCCCCTTAGCGGGAATCGACCCCACACCGTGTTTAAACTTAGACGTTATTTCGAAGCGCCACCATTGTCTTAAGTATAAACTCATACAATCGTCATCATGATCATGCCCACGACCTGTCCTCGTCCACTGCTGGACATAGGCCTCTCTAATGGCACACCACTGAGCTCGATCCCCAGCTCTTCGCATCCACATTTGACTTATCAGTCCAAAATCTTATAATTTTTTAAGATAATTCCCAAATACGTTATAGTTTACGACGTAGAGGCATGTAGAAGTTAATCTGTCGGTTGGCGAGCGGCCAGACCGGGTTGACGTAACCAGCGCCGTTGCGTTCAGATTCTTTGTGTGCTGGTCATCTCATTTGTATGGGAATTGTAGAATAATAAATCTTCGTAATAGGAAAATAGGTGGCTAGTTTCTTTTTGTGAGTTTGTATGTATGATTTTTTTATTCATTTTTCCTTCTTATATCAGTAAAGTATGCAAAAGGAACTATAGCAGTTGGTTATTAGATTTGACTTTGACTTTGAGTTTGTAAATAACAATAGCTCGTAAGTTCCTCTAGCGGCTATTAGAGCGGACACTAACTTCAGCAACAAAGTAGAAGAAAAAAGGCTTATGATTAGGGTTTTTTTTCAGTTTCACGCTGTATGCCTCTTATAGTAGGATACGCAGAGGGAAGCCAGTGTTTTGATACTCGGTTCCCCACTCTCCGTCTAATTTTTAATGCATTGCGTATTGAGTGACTCAACATTGCATGTTGCGTAGTGATTGTCGCACTTTGCTATATTACCAGAGCGCCGAAAAGAAAACATTTCCCTCGAGTGGGGATTGAATCCACTACCGTCTCATTTAAAGTCACACGCTTTTGCCACTGCGCCAAACTGCCTCTCACACTACCACTAGTTACATAAACAAACAGTCGCCAAACTATCACCCCGATACGAATCACTCAACCTAATTTGAATATCGACTTCCAATCTCATAAGCTCGTGAGATAATGCCTTAAACCCCAAACCTCTTATTACGTAGTATCGGATTATTGCTAAGGAAACGCGTCTCGAGTACACTAACTTTGCATAGATTATGGTTGACTTAAGACAGACAGTAACTTTAGGATTAAGTAAATAAACCACTATTAGTGGAGACGAATTTTCTAAATTTAATTTGTAAGTTAGTTGGTTAGTTGTTCTGAAGTTTATTTTATGTAAGGATTACTGTATAGCTCTCTATTTAACCCTCCTCGAGCATACTTGCTTTTAGTTTCAAACTATCTCCTTACGAGGTAGCCAGAGAGAACAGGGCAATAAACGCCACTGTGCACAGTCTCTGTATATCTCTTTCACTATCATTAATCTGTTCATACATGCCCTCCTGGAGGTCCTCATGCCTATTACGTGACATTCCTCCAGTAACATCGACATAATGTTCTAGAGGTTCAACTGAGATCTTTTTGAACGGGGAAGTATATAAAATAAATATTTGGTATACTCTTCTTTTCTTCTTCTCAATTAAACACGAAATTCTTCGAATTCAGTCAGACTACGACGCACCGAGTGTCTTAACACTACGTTCTGACTGACTATGATAAGACATGAAGCTGAATTTTTATATTAAATTCACTTTCGACCTACATCTCACAATTCAATTCAAATGCCAGACCACTCAGGTCCGTAACGTTATTTGTAAACGGCAGTTACGCCGCTCTGAGCTGCAGTAATCTCTGGAGAAATACAACATCCAACCGATTTCGCAACGCTATGCATTGAAATATGAAATAAGCTACAACTGTAGTCGCTGATTTTACGATACATTATGTGGACATCGCTAGAAATTATTTATTACGAAAGCTTTTACATACATCTTCCATTTGTTATTGATTTAAATGATATCATACTCAAATGTATGTAGATACTTATAGGTACGGTAGGTACACATACAGAAATGTATAAGAATGTATGAAATGGAGTGACGTTCTACAAGCTAATACCGTTCATGCAGCCAGGGTCTGAAAATTAAAATATTTTAAATATACTAATACTAAATAATGGTAATATAACCCATTGTTAAGAGAAAACTAAACATGTATACTCAGCGTACACTTAACTTAATCATATTTTTTTATATTCTGTGATAATGAAATGTTTTTAAAATTAATGATATAAAAGTAAATAAAAAATAAACTAAACATATTACATACTAAATTTTGCCAAAACATTGTAATTATTCGTCCAATATTTTAAAAAAGTACTTAAAATAATGGTGAAGTTATAAAAAATCAAGTAATTTTTCTAAGAACGCTCAAGATGTATGAGGGAACTTGGGCAATTCGATGTGAATTAGGCGCAGGTAATATCTGAGAGAGCTGTGGACATTAATCATTCAGTGATGATGGATCTCTTATATTTTTTGTCCGTATTTAGGGCTCTATATCTGAAATATATAATGTATTAGTCGTTTCTGCAGCTTTGTTTGAATAGAGCTTAGGATGTAAAATGAAAAAGCTTATTGTTTTCTCATCCTCAAGAAGTTTCGAGAAATCCTTTAATCTACTCTACACTCCCTAACCCACCTACAAACCAAACTTTAAGGTTCTAGTCCAGTAGTTTCGTTCGTGCGTCATCTTTAAAGGAATATATGGGGCCAGTGGCATAATATATCATACTACAAAAAATGTATGAATAAATAAAGATCTTTGAACTGACTTTTAGCGAAGTTATAACCGCCGTGTGTTGTACAATCGACGGCCGTTGGGGCCGACCACGAACCGGACGAGGTGATAAAAACAGTGATCTCCATCAACGTAATTTAAGAAATAAAAATAAGCTTGCTGTGCCCTTCTCTAGGCTCCATAAAGTGTCTCACTCATTCGTAGGTCAAAGTATACACTTTTATAACAAACTTCCAAATGACGTGGTTAATTTATCACTGAACAAATTTAAAAAAGATTATGTTCGCGATATAGATGTTTGGAAATGAGTTGCTCTATTTGTAAGTTAAGATTGTTAATTGTAATTTGTAACAAATATTGGCAGTTTTTTTAACTACCAATATTTGTTTATTATGACATGTCCAAGTAAATGTTAAGCATTTTTATGGAATAAAGATATTTTAACTTTGACTTTGACTTTGTGATAGTCAATTGTTCGTTGTGATTATCTTTGGAGACTATGTCCAGTTGTGGGCGTAGGACTAAAACGACGAGGTAATAAATTTTTGCATTACTATTAAATATTTGAATAAAATTGTAACAATTATTACAGTCATTCATATTGTCTGAAGTTCGGCGCTTAATCGAAATATACAAGACCCCTTCCGTTGGCCTAGAATTATTATTTTAATAAATGAAAACGAAAAAATAACGCATACATTTGACTACTACTACTCTACAGCAATGTCTATATTTATATATTTACACCGCAAATTCAGAAAAGAGGAAGAAAATAATATTTCTAGTCGGCTAAAAGATTAAATATGCAAAATTTGTAAATATTCGTGAACGAAACCCCTTAAATTATTGCCATAATTGATTCATAAGTACGGCCACTTTATATTCGTAGCAATGTTAATAAATTAGCATCTTTACAATGAAATCTAATAACATTTCATGAAATGCTGAGCCGATTTTAATTTGCTATTAACCCATATAGACCCGCCGTGCCCAAATGGGTACACCTACAATAGTATCCTTGTTTTTTTTATATTTTTATTTTTATGCAGTTTATGTCTAGAATTGTAAAGATAAGTAGTATATCCTTATGTAGTAGCCGTAAAATCCAATTAAAAATTTTTTACAATCGTTCATTTCGTGCCTTTTATAAAGCTGTTTCACGAAATCTGTGAATGCAAAATGTAAGTATATTTATTTTTAATTTTTTCTTCTAAATACATTTGTTTTGGTACAAAACATACTTAAGTACTTAGTATTCTATGTAATATAATTACATTTGATTAGAAAAGAAGAGTCGTAATAGGACAAATTCAACTTTTACGATGCTGTCCCCAATTGGGGCCAATGGGCACATCAGAGGTCAATTTTTATGTTTTTGTATGCATGTCCATCCAAAGTTCATAATGACTCTTAGGATATTTAGCGGTCGCAATGAATATAAGGGTCTTCAAGAAGCAATCGCAGTTGTAATTATTGAAGAAAAAGACTTCGGAGAGGTATATTTAGTTGCGCTGCCTCTAAAACCAGGTGTGGTAATCGACGAAGAAGAAGATGTAGATATACAAAGCACTGCTAATCTGCCTGCTTACTAATAGAAGCATTTATCAACCTTTTGCTAAGAGACGTAGAGGAACCGTAATCTTGATCACCCCGTTTGTGTAAAAGTGATCCAACTACGTCTAATATACAAGGTCGTCTTGAGAAATTTAAGAATTGTTAAAAGATGAAACTCAGCAGTAAAGGATATGAAAAGAAAAACCGAACCGATTTTGATTACTGCTTTTACCAAGTTAACTAAATTTTATTAGTGCGAAGGTTTTACAGTGTGATATGGGAGGGGTTGATCAGGCTGATCAATCTTTTTACCTATATAGCAATGCTGTACGTGGCAAAAAATGGTGGTGGGTTTTATCCACACCTACATAGGATCTTGCTGTTGCAAATTCGCGGCACCTTTACTTGCTAACTAATATAAACAGGATAGATTAGCTTGATTTTTTCGTTACATCGCTCGTCACGATTTAAGAGACGAAAACATCAACGTATTTATGCGACCAGCAGCTTCTGCAGTGCCAAGTCTGCAGCACCACGGGGTAGACCACTACTCCCAAAAATTTTGCTAGCAACTGAGACGTGCAATGTGCCATAAAAAAACGCGTTGATAGTGTAAAAAGTGTTATAAAACATTTCGTGTCACAAAAATAGTTTCGAAAATTTAGATACTATATGTGCCCATTGGCCCCATTTAAGGACGGCATTTTTTTTATATTTAAATAAAAAAAAAATATTTTTTTTTTTACGTTTTTTATTTTCTTACATCGATATCTATCAATTATTACCGAAAAAACCTTTGATTTACTGCTAGTTTGGCTATGGGTCTAAATGGGTTAAAGCGACTGACTGTAAATGTGACAGATGTGGGTTCAATGTTCTGACAGAGGAATTAAATATTTGCATTTCCTTGCTCTGGTGCTTTGAAAATAAGTTCTTTTCATAATATATGTAGTGTATTTTAAGCCAAGAAAATGTAAAAAATATCACGAATAATAAATTAAAATCAAGAATATATTTTTCATCAACTTTCTTTAGAATAATAGTGATAATAGGATAAAAATCCAATTTAGTCACCACAAATAATATAAGATATGTACCGCTATCCAAACATTGAGGGCAAGCATTGCAGGGATTCAATATAATTTTTGTTACTAGTTTTCAATTCAAAGTACTATACTGTTAACAAGCATTTTCTGTTTTCCATTGTTTATTTATAGTGAACATTTTTTTAGGTCAAACACCCAAGAGTATCGCGGTGTGCGCAGACGCCAAGAGCGAGGTTGTACCCGTCAATTCTTGACACCCCTTATAATATTAAGCGGGGACACTTAATTACCGCTAAACTTTCGTAATTCATAACTTCGGGAAGTTTGGAAGAAGCTCTTTCATCATTATTTGGCTCTGGAAGATTATTAGAGTATTGTTACGTAGTTGGAACGATATTTTAGTTGAATAGATATTAATTAACTTTAAATTTAAACTCTTTATGGGAATTTTTAACTTAATTCCAATAAACATAGGAATTAAAGTTATTTTGTAAGAGATTTTTGTATAAGGGTCTTATATACGACACCTGTCAATTTTTATATGTTTAAACATACTTGCGCATCTTTTTATTAAAGAGTTTGATTTTGATGATTACTTTTTTGTTATATTAAATATTTGTTTTTTATTTGAAAATAAACAAATAATTATTTATTTTAAATTTCAACTAATAATTTCTGGATTCAACCAAACAAACTTCCCAATTTAATAAGATTAGTTGATACTTTATCAGTGACAAGTCACTCAATTCAATCCTTGTCAGTGTTCCATTAAGGAAATTGCAACAACTAACCAATACAATGTATGTACAGTGTATTAACTGAAGTACTAACGTACAGTTACAATCAAGATTCAATAGCACAATAGTATTGTTTCGAACCAAAAGCCCGAACTTCACTGTAATACCACCTTCATGTACCTAAGCCCTGAACATTTACTTCAACTGTAAGTACAAGTAGTAAAGTAGAAAGGGGCTGAGGCGGAGTCGACTCGCTTTGTCTACAAATTTCAATTTGCCGGTAGACGGACGACACAATTGACGATATTTAGCATATTTTTGATGGAATAATATGATGGTTGTAGGTTCAATCTTATTTCAGATAATATTTTTTCCATTTCTTTTGGCTTTTTTCTATAATAATATGCGCATATTGTATTAGTCTAAACGTGACTGGCTTACAATTTTTTTTAATATTTCTTAATACAATATTTTTGGCTCCATCATAAGTCGCGCACGATAGTACCATATTATTTTTTTTATAGTCACGCTGTGTCTCGCACACAGTGGGTAGGCAGAGGGAACCTATTGTTAAGACACTCTGTTCCTTATTTTCCTCCGAGTTCTAGAGGCATTGCGTGTAAAGTGGTGGCTCATAACGCCGCGTTTTGCCTCGAAACCACAGCGAAGAAATGAAAATATTAAATATTTCATTTCCGCGAATGAGTGATGAAAGAATGGCAAAAAATATATATGAAATAGTTATGATGACAATTTAACGTAAGAATCTTAAAGATCCTCAGAAGGCATGTATGAAGAGATTTATGGCAGTGGACGAGGCGATAGAGATATACAGAAAACGTAGCGCTAAGCGCTCCGTTCTTTCTTCCTAAACTAGTGATACAGCTATATAGGTGTATCTTTAAAAATAATTACCTTTAAAAATAATTCAACATAAATCTACATTTAGATAGCAGAATATCAATAAAAAATTTAAAAGAAAAATATTTTAAAGATTACATTACACCTAGCACGAATCTCCAAGCTCCTTACAACTTTGGCTCATCTTATTTTTATCTTCCACAGCATCTTCAGCAAAGCGCTTATTTACATAATAGTGTTATTTGCAGACAGAGTACACAGTAGAGTTCTCTGTGCGAAAATACTTTTAATTAGAGCGTCCCAAATAAAATACAACTCACATTTAAAATGAAGCTACTTCAACCGGAACTTGTATTAGTCATAGCTAAGAACTACATCGTCTAATTTTTTATATGAAGACTATTTTTTCTCACAAATATAAAAAAAATCTCTATTATTTTGTTGCTATGTTTATTTTAATTGGTGTGAAATAAAGAATTATTTTTGTTTTTATTTAGTTTCACGTTGTATCCTGTTTTTAGCTGGGTAAGCAGAGGGAGCCTCCTTTTAGCATAGACCGCAGTTTCCACCTATTACTGGAGACATTACGCGCAAAGTTGAGGTCAACACCGCAGCCATCGCGAATACAAGCACTCTGTCTACCCTGCTATGTGCACAATACAGCACGAACCTAGAAAACAAACCAAAAAAACCACCAATGCAAACATAAAATAAAAAAAAACATATTTGTATCAAAGTTTTTTCTCTCTGACTTGAATAAAAGCGAAATAAATAAGAATCCGACTCCAGTGTTCCACAGGAAAATATTATGACAGAGCATTACAAAAACAAATGTATCCCCTTAAAGTTTAATATGCAGTTGGGTGATTTATTACCAACATAATTCCATTGCACGGCTTCGAACAAATAGGAGCGACGCTGTCTCGTTTTATTTTTAGAATCAGTTGGTGTTCATAGTTCCTAGCTTTATTGTCGAGACTCGAGTCACAAAGTTTCGTATTCAACTCCCAATACCTGCAGAAATCAGCGGAAGGTGGGAAACGGTGTCTTAATACTAGATTCCCGGGTTCCCTCTACATTTCCTGTGCAGGATCTGTATCCTGTGAAGCTAAAAAAAGAATAAAAATCATATACGAACACAATTCCTTCTAAAGGGAGGTAGAATCTCATAGTCGATAAAGCTGAAAAATGACTAGCAATCCCAACTGTTTACGGTAAAGAATGAACTCGATTCCTCCAGCCAAAGTATCTTTTATTTTCCGACTTAAAAAATTGTTTTACATTTCATTTTGTTGCTGTCGTGTTACGAGTTCTTCTATTTATATTATTTTGAGCTTTTATAACGGAATAATAAGTGATTGTAAAATGTGATGGTAGTTCTATAGGAGTTCGATTCCCATTCAGGGAAGGATTATATTATGTTTGAAAATATATCATGTTTGTCCAAAAATATCATGTTTGTCCGTTTCCGTAACGATTTTAAGAAATCTTAATGCTTCTCTACATATACTCCTCAAAGAATACAGTATTTGAAAAGTTTCAGCGTTCTACGCTACGTACTCGTACTTTCGGCGCCGCGTATGTCTAATTTTTATTTGATAGCTCGAGTAAGTTAAGGACCAATTTTGGGTTCTATCACTCTATATTATTGTCATGAATTTATTAAGAAAGTATAGAGAGATTTTTTTTAATTACTTAAATTAATATATAATATTAATATATAATAATTAATATTAATCGTAAGTAAAATCCCTCATCATAAAATAAATCGAATCTACAGTCATCCCGATTACAGACAGCCACTGTGTCATTAAGAATCTAGTTATGCATAAAAGAAAAGATTTTCTACAAACTAAGTAACACTTATTCTTAATTCATTGATAGCTCTATGGAGGTTCTACAAAAGTATCACAAGATATAGGGTACAGGCAAGTTCTAAGTCAAGCGAGACCCTCCTATAAAGGGCCCTTATATCACCCACAAAGGGGAATCTCGTCGTCGAGATTATGTTTGCGAAAGCAGGCGCGATACGAAAGGAACTTTGAAGTTTTAAAAATCTAGGCTAGTGTCCTTGTTTTGTTTCTGTGAAAAGTTTTATGATGATAACGACAGCGGACGCAATGTTCCCTAAATTGGGTAGACGATAGAGGACGTATTATCTTAACACTAAGTTCCCAGGTTCCCTGTGTCCAGTTATATATGGGATACAGCGTCGCCTACACTAAAACATTGCCCCAATTTGTGGCTACTGTGTGAACTATAAAAATTATTTAAATATTTTATTCGCTTCACGATATATCTCGCATATAGCAAGGGTAATCGGAAAACGTAGCGTTATAACACTTCATTCGAGTGACGGAACTCACCACTACACTTTGTCTGCTACCAGAGCGAGGATACAAAAATAACTCATCCTTCCGATTGGGAATGGAACCCACGGCCGCCGCGCTCACATTCAAACAATGTGCCGCTGCGCCACGACGGCCTCATACATTTTAATAGTGAAACAAATAAACCGTTTAACCGTTATTTATATGATAACCGTTATCAGCACAGTAACTAAAGTGTAATGGGAGTTTTGGGATAAATGCTTGTGTTTTTACGTTTATTATTATATTATACAGAAAATTATTTTAAAAAATATTGTTCAATATGTATGTAAAATGTAACATATTTATATAAACATAATTTGAAATTTTAAAGGGCTACTTAAACCTACACTTGGGTCGCAGGTCTCAGGCACTGCTGTGAGCTCCTTATCCTGCAACGTGACGGGCATCCGAAAGGTAAATCTATGGAACGCCAAATAGTTTCTTCTCTTCTCAATTGAAATTCACACCTATAACAGCTTTATGCTCATTCTACGATTCTTACAGAGATACCAACAACGTAATTACTTTATACAGGACTATAAGAAATTGATATACTTGTATCTTGATTATGGCGAGCGCTTGCACACCTGCAACAAGCGCAGCTTCGCGTCTGTAGTGTGTAAGTTCCAATAAATACTGATATATAAATACTGATACAGTATTACAGTATTAGTAAAAACTTACAACTATTTTGCATAATTGAAATACATACCTAATACAAATTCACCATCACCACACTAACACTAAAGCACAAGTTTATCTCCATAAAGCCCAAAAAGCACCAAAAAGCCCTAAATCACTTGAGGTCACTGCAACAAAGCTTATTGCAGTTATATTTAAGCTAAACATTGTCTTCGGGCAAACGTAAAAGCTCAGTACAAATGCTGCCATTATTCACAAGTAATCTTTGCAGATGGCGCCGCCATGCGTCACTGCTGCAGAGATGTAGTACGCTAGTTTAAACGTTTAATTTATTGAAAAATATGTGTATAACTTGAAGCCGTGGTACTGGAAACGCGACAGTTGAGGGTTCGATTTCCAGTCGAGGAAATGAAATGTTCGATATTTTCATTTCCTCGCTCTAGTAACGAGGCAAAGAGTAGCGTTGACTAACTATATTGATTATATATAATGTCCTTTTGTAATAAATAGAACCCACAACCATCACCTATGAACGTTTTATGTTGCTTCAGTAAAACATTTTACTGTTAAATATAAGTGAAATATAAAATGAAGACTGTAATTGGTTCATACATATTTCAAAACCAAGAATTTTCCAAGAATGCCACTTCAAAGGGATATTTATAATTGACACTTAATACCGTGGGAAATACGGGCGTTGGAAATGTAGGAGTGTTTGTTATATTTATATGTAAAAACAGAAAATAATACGTATAAGATTTATTAATTTGTGTTCAAAAAGTTAATATTTGATGTAAATATGTGGTAACCCAGTTGTGGCGTAAAAGCACAAATGTGTGATTAACATTAAAGGCGACTGGTTGTGAGCTAGATCCCCACTCGAGGAAATGAAATATTTATTTAATTTATATTTTAATTTGTTCGCTCTGATGTCAAAGCAAAGCGCGGCGTTGAGTTCCTACACGCAATGACTGCAGAGTTCGACGAAAAGTGGGGAATGGAGTGTCTTAGCACTGCCCCTCCCCCTGCCCTGCTGTGTGCGGGATTCAGCGTGGAGCTGACAAGCTATATAAACAAAAAAAATCTCTGAGTTTCGATCGAACTCTCAATCACCGTGTTAACAGTCACACGCTTTACCACTGCATGATACAAGTATATGATACTACCAAATAAAAGTAACTTATTTTATTGTAATTTAATCTTTTACGTCCAGTATATAATTTAAAAAATATATTTTACTATAGTTAATAACTTCAAAGAATATTTTCCTTTGTTGGAAAACGAAATAGATACCGACTGGCCTTTGATGAAATTTCGTGGAAACTTAGATGTTATTATTAAATTAAGAGTTTGTTGATGTTATGTGTTTCAATGGACGCGATAGTTGAGGGTTCAATCTTTACTTAGAACAGAGTCATGCTTTTCCCGCATAGAAAGGTAGAAAGAGGGAACCTAGTATTAATACACTCCTTTCACAACTTTCTCACCAATTTTCGAATTGAGTAGCTGAGCTCAGAGTCGCATCTTATCTTGTTACCAGAGATGGAAAATGAATGTCTGATTTATTATTCAAAAGGGAATCGAACCTATAACAGTCGTGCTTACAGTGAGATGCTGCACAAGGATAGGCCCTGATGTAATATATTTAAATATTAATATCTTTTCCACATTTTCAGGTACAGTTTTATATTTTAAACAAAAATATTCCGCCAAGAACCGAGTAAAAATCACTGGGTGTAAATTGACTGTATGGCTATTATGAAAAAGTGTTCAAAACAACGTGTTATAACGCTTTTCACAACCGAATATTCCATTTTAGTAAAATTACTCTCGCTCGATGCAGAACATTTTAATATTGATAGGTTATTTTCGATATTATTTTATTCGATGCAGGTACTAAGTAAATAGCCAGTTTAGAGTACATAAGTACAATTGATGATAATAATATAATATATAAAAATAAAAATATTCGTTCTGTATCCCGTATGTAGCAGAGTATGCATATGGAACCTAGTGCTAAGGCACTCCGTTCTCAACTCTCCACCAATTTTTTTTTCATAGAGTATTGATCTCTTGCGCATCACCCACTCTAATCAACCTCTTCGTACATGCTTCGGGGGTCCTCACGTTTTTATGTGACCTTAATCCAGTATCATCGATATTGTGTTCTCGAAGGTCAACCGAGGTCTCCTCCTATCTCTTTTAAGCATTGCATCTAAAAACGCAATGGCCACAAGGTACTATCTCTATTAATCAATTTCTTAGATACGAATGGAGGTTACAAATTGTAGGTCATGTAAAAGTTTAAACATTTCATCTGAGAAATGTCGCCTTTCCTTGAATAATATATAGTAAGGAAGGCACCTCCATGTATATGTATGAGAGTGGATCTATCAACCGACTGCGTACTTTATGCGCTTAATTTAATATAAAAAAAGAAGTGTACGAGATTTTTTATTTTGTAGGGTTAGCAGCCAGAACCTGGTAAAGACAAAACACGACGCTGATTTCTTTCTTCCACTCTACACATAAATTGTCGCGAAAAGTGGGGAATGAACTGCTTCTCTCCGCCTACTATACAGCGTAAACCGTATACCTACAAAAGTTCAGTATAATAGAGCATTAATCTCCCAAAAAAATATCGATTATAAAAAAATCGATTATAAAAGAGCACAATTTATTTCACAGCATGTACTAAATTATATCAAAGGTCATCGCAGTTCAGCGTCTGACTGCAAACTTGGTGGTAGGGAGGTCGAACTCTGCTTTCGTAGGAATGAATTAATTTTATTTCAAAAGACAAACCGCGGCGTTGAGCTCTGCTACTCTACACGCAATGTCTAAGCTGCGGAAAGTGTAAAACGAAGTATCTTGAAATTAGATTCTCTTCGCCTATCCTGCTATACGGTAAAATAAACCTGCTATTTTAGTTTATTTTAGAGTATCATATTATTTTGTCAATGCACCTGTATTGCACAATATAGGCTTTTTACCTAATGACCTATTAATTAACGTGTGGATAGTAAATGTATCGATAAATTTAAGTGACAATATTAAAATATTTGCAATATTATGAGCTGTTAAAATTCATACATCAAATTATACCGCAACGATGCAATTGAAAATATTATATTATAATATTTTAAGTTATAATATGTATTTTTCGGTGTCATTGGCACGTTCGCCGATTGGCTCTCTAAGTTTGACGGTAGTAGGTTCGATTCCCACTAGGTTAAATAACTTTATTTTTATTATTTTCATTTGTTTCACAAGACGCAGTGTTAGATTCCACACGCAGTGTTGAAACAGAGGTGGAGAACAGAGTATATTGACACAAAATTTCTTTGGACACAAAACATCATTAAAAATACTAAACACAAATATTGACAAAGTGGACTATCAAGAGAACAGGGGTCCTTACGGACAGGACGAACATCATGAATTCTATTAGCGTTAAAGCCTATGAATATTTTTAAAATTTATGACATTGACATGACATGACATTTTTAGTGTAAAAGTGACGTGATTAGGAATGTTTGGTACATTCCTGTTGATCAGAGTCCGAATTATTAATTTACTGCATACCTCTTGTCAAAATGTCGGCAGGGAAGTATAAGATTGCACTTAATTACCATCATTTATTGTTTCTCTTTCACATATACACGCTTCGTACACTTTACAGTGAACAACGTGAAGCTAGAAAAAACTAAACTACATTAGCGGCAAATTTTTAAGTTTCAAAAAAATATTTTCTCTATAAAATAAGTAAAGTAGTTCAATAATATGATTAGTTCTTTTTGTCTATATTCCTGGCTCCTTGTTCTACCTACAATTTTACGAAAATCGTAGGCAAGCCACACTATAAAAGTACTGAAATTGTAAAAATAAAATATAAAACTAACTTAAAGGTTACATTGTTGTTAGTGTAACGATAAAATTACATTGTATTTTTACAACGTCCCTTTATTTATAAGATGGTGAATTTTTTTGGACACATGCCAAGCACTTTCATACAATCCCATAAACATAGCTTGAAGGTCAGCTTTATACTATGACTTTATTAATTCTGTTATATTTTATGAAATCTGGAGGAAAATCCTTTTTTAGATTCTGTACCTTAAAATAATTTAAAAAAAACAGAATCTTTATAAAAATCATCTTGTTGTTCGTCGTCCTTGTTGTTGTATATCAAGACAACTTTTCTTGCGTGGAGATTGAAATTTACAAACTTTTATTTGTAATTAAATCCGTAGAAAATTAGTACATACGCCCATAACTTAACGTTCGTCAACTTTACACAACATTATCGACTGTTCTGCCAGAGATAAATATTTTTCTATGGATTGCAAAGAGTAAATTGGTACGGAACCCTCGTTGGGCGAGTCCAAACTTTACCTTTTTTCTTGTGCCGCATTGTTCAAGAAAATGAATAGAATATATACTGTATTCAAGTTGAACAGATATTGGTGTAAGTACTGAGTAAAGGAATATACATTTTTTTCGATAAATTGAGATAAAATCCAACTTGCACGTTTATACATCTTGCAATTCTTCGTATGTATGGCATATCTTTAGTAAATCGTACAACTATATTACTTATTTATATATTTCTATACTAATATTATAAAGCTCAAGAAATTTCTTGTGCTAATTTCAGGAACTGAAAAAATGTACAGACTAGTTTGAATTGAAAAAATCTTTTTGTATTGCATAGTGCATTGACCAAGAAATGATGAATGAATAGTTATATATGTTATATATAAATGATGGATGAATAGTTATATATAGTAGTAGTAGTATATTACAATAAACAATATGGCCTATAAGGCCATATTGTTTATTGTAATAGAAACGAGATATTAACGAGATGTATCACGATGCTAGTTTCGATATAACCCAATATACCTGTGATCAAAGCTACAGTGGTTTAAATACTGCTATATCACGCGGAAACACGCAGGGAAAACCGCAAGTAAAAGTTAGTTAGAATATATAAAAGACAGTATATAAGATTTAAGCATCGTCCTTGTACGACACTAAGTCAGTGTGTCAACGATTAATCTTGATATTGAGGGCAACTTTGTGCCGAGAAAGACTATCTTTCTCTATCACGAAGTTACTTTAAAGTAATAGCTTAGTTTTTACATTGTCTGGGGCTATTTTAATATAACTATTGTTGCTTATTTTATATACTCTATAAGTGTAATTTCTATGTAAATGGTTTTTATCTTATACAGCGAAAAAGCTGGTCAAGAGTGAGGCGGTCTCAATCACCAAGGTTCCATATCACTTTATGAATTTAGGTCAACGGGACTTATAAAAATTGATAAACTTAAGCTTGCAAGTGTATACACTTATTTTGTATGAACTACAAATATAAGTGTGTAATGATCTCAATTTAAATAAATATTTCATTTCTTGGAGTGGGGTTCGAACCCTCAACCAGTCACGCTTCACGTTTACAGTCAAGCTTTGGCACGAATATATTGCATGTTCACTTATGTTCTCTTATTTTACACATTTAACAGCAGCATTTATGCTTAATTTATAAAACGCAGTAGTTTAGAAGTTTCCACTGCGCGATAACTTACATCTATTTGTAATATCAAAATACTCCTATAGTTTTAAACTTAGAAGCGACTGCAATACCAATTTGAACTGCGCTCATCGGATAAAAGGCTATAAAGTTTAACAACTTCGGAAAATTTGTGTTAATATTTTATTCTAAAATTACAAAACTAGCGAGATGAAATCTTTAGATATCTGCATTAATGGAGAATATTTGAACGCTGTGGTGGTGCATTGAGACACCGTCTGATTGTAAAACTGACGGATGTGGGTTCGATGCCAATCGAGGGAAAGTACTATTTTCATTTCTTTGTCTGGTAACAATATAAAGCGTGGCTTTGTTTCCCTTCGACACGTAATATCTTGTCTTAAATTTATTATTTCACGCATGGTAGCACAGACAAGCAAATATTTTTAAAAACATTGTATATTGAGTTGCGGAACTCAACGCCGCCATCTGTTTGACGAGAATGAGAAGAATGAAAATATTTTTAACTTAATCGTTTTCGAAAGTACCATCGATCCCACAACCATCGAACGTACGGTGTTCCACTGCGATACGATAGTCTTAAATGAACCTTAATTATAATTAGTCTTGAATAAAATAAATTCCTCCAATAATACCAACTAAATGGCAAAACCTTGTCGCCTGTCACCGGATACCGTTAAAGTCAATCGTTATCAACTTGGTGAAACTGTTTTCGTAATTTACTCAATAGTTTTAAATTTTTGATGTGTTGGCTATTTATATAGAATATGTATATATTAATTAATATTGTACTGGTAGTTTATATTTTGTTTTGTTTAATTATTGTATTCAGCAATTTATAAGACGTTATTATATAAAAAACATCTTTTCTCATACTTAAAACATTAATATCCTCAAAATAACATTAGATAAAATAAAAATAAGTAAAATTCAGTTGGTCATTAGCAAAAGAAAGGACCATGTAAAGATGGAGTCGTCCATCATTCCTCCAGTGATTAATGAGAGCGGCGAAGGTTGCTTAGACACGATTTTCACCCAATTCCTATATAGCCGTTACCGCATTCCAACTTGACAACGTTTTATATTAGGTTTGTTATGTTGATACTTCACTGTAATTGAAAACTGCACTGTAATCTCTTCCCGCTGTTGAACAGTCATCTCCACTTCCATTGGTTGGCTGGAAGATTTCTTTTAGAACTAAGCCCACCATTGTTAACGAATCTTTCAATTTTGTTTTACTTATATGTTATTTTAAAGTGCAATTAAGTATACATACAATTGTATATATACAATTTGAGACTAAGCTTAAGATAATAATTATAAAACAGTTTATAAACAAAAACATGAACCTGAATGAAACTCAAGTTATATAAAAAATGTAGGTAGGTACCTGTCAGATCGTCTTAAAATATTATTTAAGTGATGAACGTTTTACCTGTCCCGTTAATTGGGGAGTGTATGGGCAACGGAGTGACTTAACACTAGGCTTGCTCTGCCTACTGTGCACTATGAAGTAAAATTATTCATTATACATTTTTTTTAATTCTAAAGGTACAAAAATATAAAGTTCACGCAAATTTCAAATATATATAATTATACGTCATAATGATATACTATACACGTTTCACTATTATACAATACGAGTGGGTTTTGTCATTTAGCCGGTTATAATATGGTTTAACTGCGTAATTGCTGTATAAATTGCAAAACTTAACTATTACAGTTAACGAGGCGTTTCATTCACCAATTTACCGTCCCCTAGTCGCCGAACAATGCGCATGACATTATGTACTGCACTACTCTGTACGTCACACATAGTTAAAGGGTAGAGTTCTGTTAGATTGAAAAATATATGTTTCAGTAGTATTTTTATAATTTCCCGCTGTATCCCGCATATAGCGGGGTAGGCAGAGGGAAGCTAGTGTTAACTCCACTTTTTGCACAATTTCTCTAACATTGCGTGTTGAGTGGTTAAATTCAATGCTATATTATCTATCTCGTTACCAGACAGATTCGATACACAATTAAATCATATTTCTATCTTATTATATTAAAAGAGAAGATCAAAGAGACCGTCGTCTCGGCACTAGCGTGCGATTGTCAGCACGACTGGTTGTGGAAGGGTATAGTATGGTTTGGTAACCAAAAGTACGTTAGGAACATAAGTGTCTGAATGGGGAACGAAGAGTCTCATCACCAGGTTCCTGGAGCCCTTTGCCTACCCTGCTATGTACAGGATCCAGTGTGAGGCTAAAAAATACATAATCGGGCTAACAATTTTCTATATTGTTTGTGAACATATTAGTAGGTATACGAGTAGACCTGGTTTAATTCAATACTAAGTATTACATTTAAAACTTCGTCCAGACGCGTATAACTCCAGGGACCGATAGATTCTCTTAAATATCTCATCTCGCTGAGAGCTTCATATGTATTACGTATATTAAGTTAAAACAAAAAGGTTTTATGCTTTTAAATGGACGTGTTGCTGTTTCGTTATATGTTAAAAACCATGTTTTTTACCTTTTCAGCTTTAAATTACATATTTATTTATTTTATCACTTTTTTCATTGACATTCCGTATGTATGCGCTATTGAAATTTGAAAAATAAAAATTTTATTACTCTGTGAGGGATTCGAACTCACTACCATCGCGTTTATTTATAGTCAAATGCTGTGCCGCTGCGCTAGGATGGTTCCAATCGTCAGACTTGGTGACGATTTATTTTATTTTGATCCTAATTTTCTAAAATCTTCTCAATTAAAAACATTTCTATTTAAGAATCTTGCCTGAACCTGCAATCATCGTGACCACCTATATGCACTATGAACTTGCGACCAAATTGCGTGATGAGCGGCGGAACTCAACGCCACGCTTTGCCTCGACACCAGAGCGAAGAAATGAAAATATAAATTTAAATAAATCTTTCATTTCCTCGAGTAGAGATCGAACCCACGACCAGTCGCGTTTACAGTCACACTCTGTGCCCCTGCGCTACGACTGACCTGATATCACTTTCTATCTTTAAAATATGCGACTTGTTTTTTTTAATAGATCGAAAGCGTAGAATAGAGTGTCTTAACACTAACTGACATTACTAAACAGGCCGTCGAGCAGCAGCACCATGTCAGACTGTAATGGCGACGACGGTTGGATTTGATTTCCACTTGGGGAAAGGCATTATTTTCATTTTCTAGCCCTAGGACGGATTATATTGGACGGTGCGTGGGGAATAGAGTGTTTTAACATTAAGTTCCTTTTGCTAAAACAAACATTATTAAATTATATCTATTTTTATTGTGATTATTTAGTTTCACAAAAACCACAAACAGTAAAAAAGACTGTCATACCTAATGGAACACGTCCAACAGCAAAGCTCACTAAATAAGCTTTGACAACAAGTAGGTAATCTACGTACGAAAGTTTTCTCTCTCAGCACGTGACGGCTTAGCGAACAGACCGAGTGTTCTTTAATTACGGAATTATCCTATTATTGTGTAGTCTCGTGTGGGGCGTTTTGAGCTTTAAGGCATAGCATTGAAATTTTGTTTGAGTAGACTTTAAGGCGTTAAATGAGAAAACTTGTGATTTTCCTGTTTTCGTAGGTATTACTATCAATGATATCTTATTATTCCCGTGCACTCCCTAAGTGTAGGTACCACGATAAATTTCAACTCTCTAAGTCATAGTTTCGTGTGTGCTTTGTCTGTCAGTAACAGAAAAGTTTTAAATAAATTGACATCTATTGTTTATATGTTGCAATTGATTGAGTTTTGTTAAAGACACGTGTTACGTATTTTTTAGAGAAATATAAAATGAAGCCAGCAGCTTCGCGGTTTTTCTAGTGTAGGTAGAGAGACCTAGTGCTAAGACACTCCGTTCTCCACCTTTTGCTAGACCGACGCTGTGCTGCGCCTCGGCCTCACACTTAGCGAAATATCATATTGTAATTAAAAACATACAGATTACGTTTACAATCGACGCTATACCACTGCGCCACGATTGTGATATATTATAGGAAGTTGAAGAGGCAAAATAGATGGAGTGGTTTTAAAAACCATTTAAGCTTAAAATTATTTAAAACAAAATTATGAAAAATTCTAAGATATTTAATATATTAGGATTATAATACTAAAGATTCCTATAAAAATATTTATATAGGTCAAAGTTATCGCTAGCTTATGTCTAATTGAGTGGA
Source organism: Heliconius numata (assembly GCA_016802625.1). Classification (NCBI taxonomy): domain Eukaryota; kingdom Metazoa; phylum Arthropoda; class Insecta; order Lepidoptera; family Nymphalidae; genus Heliconius; species Heliconius numata. The sequence continues at coordinate 454,135 of JAEBDU010000071.1, forward strand.
CGTGGTTGGAAGATTACTATGAAAAGTAAGGCAATTTCTCTTTAATATAAAATGGGTTTCAATAAATACTTGTATATGTATGCAGCTGCTATTTATACATAATTTGTATAGAATCAATGAAAAGTTTTTTTTTATCTTCATGCAATAAAAATGAAACTAAGCCACAACAGTGTCGTTTCACTGTAATATAAGCAACTTATAGTTGTGGGAGTACCACCCCACCACTTAACCGACAAAATTAATGTGTGGTCGTAAGTTAAACACGAAATTAAATTAGCGGAGACGCGTAATGGAATATTTAAACGATAAAAAACACTGTGTATTTTATGTAATCTCGTGGCGGGGACTGAACTAGGTATTTGTGTTATATTTAAACATCTTTTTTTAGTTATATGATGATATACAGTTGCGGGTTCGATTCAAACTCGGAGGAATTAGCTTCACGCTGTATCCCGCACACAGAAAGATAGACAGATGGAACTTGGTGTCAAGACACCTCCATTCTCCTCTTTCTGCCACATTCTGGAAGTATTGCATGTTGAGTGGCGTAACTCGGCGCTGATAATATTTCTTGCATTTTAGAATATACGAAATAAACATAATGATTTTTACTCTATGTGGTATATAATAACGTTAACAGCTGTAGTAAAGTACATCGTATTACCGCTAACAGAAACAGTAAGCACACGGAATTACAGGTCTTATATTTAAATAAATAGAGGTTAATATTCTATAAAGTTAGCCGACGTCAAAGTTTGTGACGAACTCGATTTAGTTGGATGTAAATCTAACAATAGCGGCGCTAATGTAGTTTGCTATGAGGTCGACACCATAATCTAATGGAAGTTGTGCTGTTTTAGTTATGTAAATAAAGTACCCACTTTTAAAAATTATAATTATGTGTATGTTTTTTTATGTATCTCCCAAACTTAGGACAGTCGTCAATATTAGGTTCCTAATGTTCCACGTACTCCTAAATTCAAAAAAATAAATGAAATCGTCGATAAAGTTTACTTTGATTGACTGACTGACAATTTTAGGTTTCTTTAATTTTTTAATGCTATAATAGCTTAGCAATACACAAGTTATTATAGTAAATAAAATACCTATCATATTATTTAAGACGATGTCTAACATATCATTGAATATTATGTAACATATAATTAGCATCTAAGTGTTTCGGTGACACGGATGCAGTCAGCTTTGCCGTAACCTACTTAGTTCAATTAATTTGATTTCTGAGCTTGAAATTTACTTGTTGGCTGCGCTTGAATGTAATATCAAAATATTTCATTCCTCCGTGAGGAAATCGATCCCACAACCACCGCGTTTACAGTCGCACGCTTGTGACCCTATGCCATGACGGCCTTAACTTTAAATATTATATACTAATTTAATTTTAAACCATCAAGGCGCTATAGCATAGTATATGGTTTTGGATTCAATCCTCACTCGAAAGATACATCTTTATATTTCTTTCAGCTCGTGATTTGGGGACATTTAGTGACCAGTGGCGAAACTCAATGACACACATTGTCTTCTTGCCAAAGCAAGGTAATGGAAATAATTCATTCCCCCGAGTGAGAATAAAATGAAATGAATAGGTGAAATATTTCCGTTTTCCGGACCCTGCGCCGCGGCGGCCTCAAGTAAAACACTTTTATAAATAAATTCCATAGCAAACAGCGCTCACATTAGGCTCACTGTACCTACTTGTCCCACAAAAACACCTAAACACAACCTCATATTATAATTACTGGGCCTTTTTACGTTTTAAGCAAAAAACACTGACCTCAAAAGAATATCCCACTTGATTAAATCTAGATAAGCGGAATAATGAAAGTTAAACAAAAGGCGCGAGGACCGGCCGGGAGGCTAAAATTGAATTAAAAGATGAAAAATTTCAAGCTTTTCAGCTTGATTTTGATGCGGAGTCACCTTTGTGGGGCTTTCAAATAATATAATACGCAAATGGTCGGAAAAAAACACATTGTAATTCTAAATATTATACGCATGTATGTATGTACATTGCGGTGAATGAGTAATTTAATATTAAGCTAATTGCGTGCGGTTTTTGTATTTTAACTTTTCGTTTTGGCAATAAATTAATAAGAACAAAATCAAAACCATTTTCACGTTTTTTCTCACATTTTCCCCCATTGCCCACTTTTCGCTCAATTTATTAGATATTGCATATTGAGTTATTGAGTGTTGGAATTCAACGCTGCGCTGTATCTATAAGAGTACCTGTATTAGTGCGCTACGACGGCGCGGCGTCTCGGATATAAATGGTCCCTGGTGTAGAGTAATGGGTAAGCGGAGAGCAATATACTTTTTACAAAACATACAAATTTGAATTGATTTGAACTCGCACCTCTTGGAGACAGTTTAAGCGCTCTGACCAACTAAGCCATAGTTCTCATCGGGCTACATCGAAATTCTTATATGCTTGTTAGCTTGTTACAACTTATTTTTGTTGCAATGCAATTTATTGAATATTTTTTACATTTTTCAAGTATTATTCCAGTGTGTGCTCTTAGTTGGTCAGAGCGCTTGGACAGTTTCCAAGAGGCGCAGGATCAAGTCCTGCTACTGTCAAATTTGTTTTCTAATGTTTTCTAAAAAGTATTTTTCTTTAATAAGTGTGGAATAACACCTTATAAATGTAAAAAAATATTTTATAAATAGCATTATCTCTCGCCAAATAATAATTCAAAGTAATTATTATAATTGACATAAATATATGTTTGGTGTGTCCTCGAAGTTTGTGGTATCAGACGTCGAATGTCTACAACTAAAATAAATGAAAGTATGAAAATGTTCTTGAATAAGTAAATACTTTGTAAATCTTGTATAATATTATGCATTACGAAACTTTTAAAATTATTTATAGGTCATAATACCGCTGCTTTCTTTTAGAATACTTTTAGCTAAAAAAAAATGGTACAATATCTGACTGTAAATGCTTCAGTCATGGGTTCTATTGATTCTTTGAAAGAACATACATTACACAAGAAAAAAAACAGATTTGATATTAAAATTACTTCTGACTCAATAGTTCTGGAGTAATATCAAGTTTAATCTTCCATACTTAAAGTCTATACGGATATTTATATAGCTAAGGAGATATCTCTATAAATAGGCAAACATTAAGATATAATGATGGATGCACCGTATTTCTATTGCCATATGTAAGGAATATCGTCAGTTTAAATATACAAATGATGTTTTTACATTTTTAATGTGCTATTCCGAACGTAAACCCTTTTTTTAACGTATAAAAATTTGAACGGAAATTTCTTGGAAGTCGTCCAAGCGATCTGACCACTTTAAGCCATACCTTCTCATCAAGCTACTTTGAAAATCTTATGTACTTATTGTTACACAATTATACACATGAGGTTTGATAAATTTCCGCTATTCAAAGTTAATTGCTTAGATGTATTCGAATAAAGATAAGTAACATTATCTCTTACGAAATGATAATTCTAAGCAATTATAAAAATAGTAATATCTTTACTTGTACAATGGCGGTAAATGGGGAACAAAATGTCTTAACGCTAGGTTTCCATCGGAAAACCCTACTATATGTGGGATACAGTGTGATGCATTTTTTTTTCTTTAGTTTGTAAAAGCTACGTTCGTCGTCGTATGACCAACCTCTACCAGATCATGCTATACACAGAAATATCTTTCCACTTAAGAACTATAAAAAAGTTTTATGCATTAGTTCCACATTTTCACGAACCAATTTCAAGAGAAAGCAGACCGTGAACGTGCCTGATTTAGGGCAGTAAGTGCTCCTTTTGAACACCCTTTTAACTCACGCAAGTACTCAGGACACCATTGTTTCGAAAACCGGAATGGGATGTTTTATTCCTTTTATTCCTCCAGAGGAGTGCTAAAAATTCTGACCAATTGGGACCTAAGTGAATAGAAAATTACAATCTTAAAGGCATCCGTACCATCTGGCAATGTTAGCAACTTAAGTGCAAGATAGGCTCTAAATCCAATTGTAAGCCTCAACTCATCTAAACTAGTTGTGCACGTGATCGTGCTTAAACCGCTTTTTTTTTTGTGTAAATCAATTATTTATGTAGTAGTGCGGAATGAAGAATGTCATGTATGACAATTATCTTATATGACACAATTTTTTCAACTTCACGGTATTTCTCGTATATAGCATGGTAGACAGAAGGAGCCTAGTGCTAGGACACTCCGCTTCTCACTTTCCGCCGAATTTTGGAGGCATTTCGTGTTAAGTGGCGGACCTCAACGCCGCACTCACATAATAAATAGAATATTCAAACACTAACACGGTAAGTTAAATAAAAGCTTGTAAAATGACTTCTATAATATAAATTGAATATAATAAAAATTTATGTCCTACATAAATAATTATAAGTTTAGTAAAACTTTAAAGTGGAAACCACATTATTTTGTTTACATCAAAGGTTCGTTGGAGAGCGTAAAGTTAATAAAGTTTTTACGTTTGATCATTTAGCGAAATGCTCATGCCTATCGAATTAAATAATTTTCCTTTATTTTATTTTATTCTATTATATTAGGGGCCGTCGTCACTCATTCTATCAACGTGCCCAAACGACCTAAGCATGTTCTTCTCGCTATGACATCCTCACAGTAATTGCTATTATGTGCATCTCTTTACTGTGGATTAGGTCAGCCAAACTCCACATCCTATATCTTATAAAACAAAGTCGCTTTTCGTGTCTGTCTGTTGTTTCTAACTCTTCTTCTTCTAAACCACCCAACGGATTTTGGTGCGGTTTTCACCATTAGGTCGAGTATTTCTCAGGGAAGGTTTATATATAGTTTATTATTTGTAAATTCTTATATAAATTAACGTAAATACGATAAATGTGTCTAAAGTCCTACCCGTTGAGACACTTTCGCGCATGCGCTGCTTTAATGGTAAGTACTACATGAAAAAAATGTACCGCAGTATTGTTCCTCTTAATAAGATCTACAAAAAAGTCCGCGACGGCATATTCATATCATTTTAGAATAACGTGTAGTGATCGTTTTTCTGTCTAAAAATAATAATTTCAATATATTTTTTATTGTGAGTCATATTTCTCCATAATGGTATTAATCCTTATCCTTTAAAATACTTTATTAATTTTCTACGTTTAACGAAGATAAAATTTGCTTTTTACACTATTTCGAAATTGCGAATAGTTTTACAGAAAAACGCATTTAATTGTTGACACATCCCGCCGTTGACACATCAGCTGTATGTTACTCAAGTTTCACTTATCCCTTACTCTCAGCATATAAATAAGTATATTAGTTACGCTGGCCATTTAATGTTGATCAAAACTGTCTTTTACTGTTTTTCATTTTAATAAGTACTTTAGAAGTTGTTACAATATCAAAAAATCCTTGCTGCGAAACGGATCGCCACTCACCATGCGTCCGCCGCGCCCGCCTGCCTTACACGCATCGGTGGTTCAGTGGTAGAATGCTCGCCTGCCACGCGGGCGGCCCGGGTTCGGTTCCCGGCCGATGCATTGTATTTAATTTTCCTCACAGGCAGCCACGTAGTGCTTTCTTTTCATCAGGGACAGAATACCCTCTTCAGCATTAACCACAAGCTCGAAAAAAAAACCCGCCTGTCTCTATAGCAACGAAGATTTAGATGCGTTTGCACGTATTGGATAATTGGAGTTGAATGTATTATTTCAGCGCGATATATTTGGTTTCATTTTTTTTGTAATAGTTATTAGTAGGTAGGTTTTCGTTTATAATTTCTTCCGTTTAAAAATAGTCATTTAAATATATTTTAATAAGTACTTGAAAAGATTAGTAGCACAGATTTAAAATTACGGTACCTACTAAAAAATCCTTGCTGTGTAAAACAATTGAAAAATCCTTATTGAAACTACGAAAATGCGGGTTGCATTAGGGTTTAATTAATTTTCACATTATCTTTAGTGCTTTGCAAACATACATTATATGAATAATCCAGTAGTAAAAGCGGGCGAAGCCGCAAGAGGGTCGCTAGTATCCTATAAAGAGATTGCATCTCCACATCTTTCGCATCTCTTTCATTGTTTTTCTGCAGTACATAGGTACTGCAGGTAGTTTGCTGCCGTGTAACAGCATCGGCACTAGCATTGCGTAGTGTATGGTCAAGCGTGTGTTTATGCTTAAGATTCATTAATACAAATAAAACACCGTTAGCTCTGTTAAACTGAAACTTAATTGGAGTAGGTGTCATTTTTTATATTTGTAATGTTTGTGAATTGTATATTCTGTTTGTTTCCCTAATCTATACTAATATAATAAAGCGGAAGAGTTTGTTTGTTTGTTTGTTTAAACGCTAAGATCTCTGGATCTACTGGTCCGATTTACATTGTTTTTGTTTTGTATGAAAGCTGCATTCTTCAGAAGTGCTATAGGCTATATAACATTACATTACACATATAAACTAATATATTTTAAAGTACTTTCTAATTTGACATGCAATTTATTCTGCCATGTTAATAACAACCGTCGCGTCGCTACGCAACCGTTACCGCGACATTTTGATATTCATCCTTATGAAGTTTGGTAATCCTTATGAAAATAAATGTAACAGTCACTTTTAGCATATTATATAGATGTAATTATAGTTTGCTGTATAACATTCTAATAAATAATTAAGGAGATGTCACTGATTCGAAATGACCTAGCCTTCGGGCGGCATAGTATGAGTATGACCGACGCGAAAATATTCTTATAGTCCAAGCAGGTGTAGCCGCGTCCGGGTCCACTAGTAAAAATATAAATATATGTCGGAGTCGGGTGGATTTCCCTCGCACATAGTTTTGAGTACCCGGTCTACTGTGGGCTTCAGTGGATAATGTTGGCATGATTAAACACAATTTGTAATATTACGAATTAATTACAACACCGTAATCAATTCACAAGAAAGCAGCTATCGCTATCCCAGTAGGTAGATACACAGCACGGAACGCGGGACAGTTTCAGTGTCGTCTGCACCGGCCGACCGCTAAACACAAAGTGAGTCGATGTCCGTCGGCCACGCCTCGAGTCGACTCGCCTCGACTCGCCCCTTCCATAACGATGCATAACACTAACTCTGTCAAGCGCCAATAGATGGTGCTGGCGTTCCGGAACCACCTCAGTACTACAAATTCCGACATATAAATAAATAAATATGCGCCACATTTCATACTTCGTCGTCCTCGCAGTGTTTGCTATATATTGATACAAAAAATGTCTCAATTACTGGTTAACTTTACATCTATGTATGTATTCAAGTTGTTGCTTACATCTAAGCTAAAGACAGGCTTATACACTTAAACTTAAAACTTAAACATAGTTTCAATTATAAAAGCTAAAAAAAAGGAATCAACCATCTTAATAAGTTACTAGTTACTAATATCCAATATAATAATAAATTTAGAATATGAACGCGAACTTTCTGAAATTAGGATATCCAACCAAACAAACACTTCAGCTTATTTGTATAGATAAATATTAAAACATCCGACGTAAATATCAAAGGACATTAGAGCGATCAAGGAGCGAAAAGCGGTATTATGTAAATACTGACGACAGCTTGTGGATTGGACTCCTTTGAAGCTCATGACATTTTATACATTAGTTCCGGTTCGAATCTTATGATGTTGTTGCTTAAAATTAAATTAAAAAACCGGCCCAGTGCGACTCTCCCTCGACACTCGAATAAAGTCTCACCCACGGAAAGTTCCATAGCAATCATAATTTTAGGTCAAAGATAGGTTAAACATTATTTTTCAATATAAAAAATAATGTTTAACCTACCTAGAACTAAATATTTACTGTAAAAGTCAGTAAAACTGAATATTTGATATTAATTTCAGCTTGATACCTGTACATGATCTTGAGATAAATGGTCTTGACAGATGAATAGCAAAGGGGTCTTGTAACTATTCTGTTATCTCCTTTTTAAGATACAAAACCCTAAAAATGAATTTCTTTTAACATAAACGAGAATATTGTGTTTTTATTTTATTTCCACCTATACAATAAAATGAATTCAGAGGTAATTTATTCAGCTCGTTACTTTTTGTACATTTTCTGGACATGGTATGTGGAAAGAAAAGGAAATGGAGTATTCTAACACTTAATTTTCTCTGTTGGGTAGAAAGATATGTAGTTAAAAGTGTGAAGCTGCTAAAAAAGTATATATAAAAAAAACAAGATCCACCATAAATATGCATTAGTTCGTAACATGGATAAAACCAACTGAATACCAAAATAATCCGATTTACGCAACAAAACGTATATTTATAACCATCCTTAATTTTACGTGCAGTCCGGAAACACCGAGGGCTCAATAAGGAAAAAGTGGGATCCGTGACCCGTGGTTTTTATTTGATATTTATAAAAGTCCATCGTAAAATATATACCAAACATATTTATGTATTCAGAATTCAAACAAAAACATTATTTACCTACTAAGACATCGTACACAATGGCTGTGGTTACTTACTACATTTTAATTTAAAAAAAAAATCACGTCTTTCTTATATAGTAGACAGTGCAAACCTAATGCTAAAATTTCGTTTTGCAATTTTCGAGACATTGCGTGTCTATCAGAACAGCGACATGAAAATAAGTTAGATATAGTGTTTAGTTCGAGTGGGAGTCGAGCCAACGACTATCATATTTACATTCAGACGCTGTTCCACTGCGCCCCGATGGTTTAATCATTTATTATTGGATTTAAAAAAAACACATTTATGATTCGACTGTATGTTCATTTTGTATGTATGTTGCGCAATTATTCCGCAAATTCTGAATAGATTTTAGCAAATAATTTAGTCCACTCATTGTTTCGTTTTGGTGAGTCAAATCATGACGTTATACTTTGTTATTTAACTTAAATTTGCCAAAAGCTACGGTCTCTGCATACCTCTTTTGCCTTGTCCACTGTCATCAACCTCTTCAAACATGCCCTTCGGAAGGTCCTCATGCTTAGTTAATAATTACAAAAAATTCCGCATGTGTTTGTATGTGTTAACTAACACGAAATCGATCCGAAAGCGGAGAAAATTGTTACATGCGGGTAAGAAAATAAAGCTGAAAAAATTTATTTTAAAAAATAATCGTACATCATCTACATAGTACACCTCTCGAGAGTAACATATATACTAATAAAACGTAACTCGACGTCTGTTCGTAAACAGGGGTCACTCAGGGGTCGCGTCCCGAGGCGCGCCTCTATACAACCCATCACATTTCATTTTACTGTCACTTTTCCCACAATTTTAACATTTCAACTCATGGTTTAATCAACGTTATGAATAAGTTAACTTTGTTGTTTTTTATTCGCTTGTCAAATATGAGAGCTTAAATTACCTATACACATATATAGGTACATCACTTTCTCGCTGTATCTCTCATATAGTAGGCAGAATGAAACCTAGTATTAAGACACTCCATTCCCTACGCACCGCCCAATTTTGGAGACATTGCGTGTTCAAAGGCGGAACTCAACGCCGTCCTTTGGTTCTTATCAGAGCGAGTACATAAAAATAATTAATTATCCCGAGTAGAAAGCCCACAGACGTAAAAAATAAGATATAGTTGTAATTTAAGTTGCAGTTTGCACAGAAGTTAGAGGGAACTTAGCGACACATCCGTTCTTCAATTTCCGCCCGAATACATTGACTTTGTTGAATGGTGCAAATCGTAGCGCCTCGGATGCTATAGCAAAACTAATTAAAGAAAGAAAGTAGTATAAAGATACTTTCTTGTCTTCTCTTATAATATTAAGTTTATACGAGTTGATAAATAAAAATAAAAATAAGTGTAATATAATAAAAATTGGATCATCATCGCGTAGCAGCACAGCGTCTAAATGTGAACGCGACTATTGAACTTTCGATTCCCAATCGGGGAAATGGATTATTGTCCTATTTCTTGAAAATAATGCGGCATGCGGGGAACCGCGTGATTCCTTCTGTTTATTCTGCGTTATCCAGGATACATCATGAAGATATATAACAAAAAATATATAATATAAAAATTTCACCGCGGGATTTCATTTCAGGCCTTTTGACAACTACCTACTTCAGTATTACTTATACTGATATTTTATTTATAATAAAAATATAAAAAATATGCATCGTATAATGTATTCAATTTAAACTACAATAAATAATTTGTATGAAATATACAAATTTAACACACAAAAAATGTATTTATTAAAATGAATGAACCAGCGTTCGGTATCAGAATGTTTTCGTGACACATTTGACAGGCTCATCCGCTCGCGTTCCCTGTGCGACAAGTTGATATATTTGTTAAAAACCGTCATTTTGACGCAATGGTAGTGTCTGATTGGAGGCGATGGTTAGAGGTTCGATTTTCCTCCAGATTTTCGCTATAAAAGAGATAGTACTCAATGTTATTTTGAGATGTTGCGTACGGAACTGGTTCCCTCTGTCTAACCTGCTGTATGCGGGATACAGGATGAAATTTAAAGAAAAACAAACGAATATCTTGAATATGTTGTACCTACATTCTATTGAACTACAATTTTGAAATTTATATTGAACCCTCGGTTCACGCGAGCAACTCGCACTTGATGGATGCGTGCTGATGACAGTGTGAAGCAGATTTTTTAATAAACCTAATCGTGTAGTTCAAGCGGACGAAGCCGCGAGGGGGTCGTTAGTATATAAATAAAAGTTTCAATTATTTTATATATCAACGCCACGTTATTCCCACAATTTTGTGTAGGATATTTATTTAGAAGAAATATTTGGACTACTGTCATCTCTGGGGACCCTAATAAATATTTGCTGTATTGTTTGCGGAACGACCTCCCGAACAATTACGGAGGGACAATAGTAGGGCGGTGCGGGCAAAAAGTGTAAATTGTTTTGAATTTTCTTCGTGAAGTACTGGGATGTATAGCACTATATGTGGAGTGTATGTACTAAACTTTAAACGCGTTATCTGTGAGTTCGATTCCTTGTCAGTTGGATAAATATCTTTTACTTTGGGAGGAACACAAAACCCGACGTTGAGATCCATCACTAAACAAGCAATGTCTCAAAAATTTAATGGAAAATAGGTAACGAAGTATCTGTACACTAAGTTCCTTCAAGGTTAGGTCAAGGTTTATTTTTTTACAATATTTAGTACAAACAAGATTGTAGTGTTACTTTGTACCGCACCCGTGCTTTAATAACTGTAAAATATTAAAAATTCTAATGCACGTATAAAATTGCGAGTGAAATGTTATAATATTTGAAGCCCGCATACATATTTCATACATTGCAAAATATTCTGCGCGTTCAAAGAGCAACATTTTATGACATTCTCAAAGTAGCGGTCTTAAGAGAAAATGTTCAAAATTTAATGAATTCATTCGTGTATGTTAAGGTCGTCGCGGCTTAGCGGCACAATGTCTGACTGTAAGTGCGTCGGTTGTGACGGTCGCTCTGGTAACAAGTCAGGACGCGGTGTTGAGTTCTGGCGCTCATCATGCAATGGCTCAAAAATTGGATGGTACAGGCGTAAGGAACGGAGTGTTAATGGTTCACTCTACCTATCTCTAGAGGAGCTACAGGTGCGTACATACATTTCAAGTGTGCTGATACTATTGTAAAAAACTTTTTAACATCGCTATGTTATCTAATAACTTTTTAAGTAATATAATATAACTAATTAACATTATACCTACTGTAGTTTTCTTCTTACTTCGCAGTTCTCGCAAAATTTCATAATTCTAGGTCTACTGGAGGTATCCTACAGGTATTGGTTACGCGGCGATTTTGTAGCTACATCATGCGCCTGCACACGTTCATATTTGCTGACTGCGTTGAATTTATTTTCTTTGTGCTCTAAGAAACTGTAGACCTGGCATATTTGATATTAGTTTCAGTTTGATATCTCAACCGCCAGATCCAGGTCAACAGACAGCCGGTTAGATAGACAGACGGACAACAATACTAGGGTTCATTTTTTTTAAGAGGTGTACCTCACCTTAAAAATAAAATTGAATTTTAAAATAATGTGTCTAGTCGTGGTCGTGCGACGAGGTTGTAGGTGCGATTTCCACACGAAGGAATGAAATGAAATATTTTCATTTCTTCCCTCTGGTGCCTAGGCAAAGTGCGGCGTTGAGATCGGCTACTCAACACGCAATGCCTCCAGAATTCGGCGTAAATTATGAAACACAGTGTCTTAAAATGTTAAGATCCCCTCTGCCTTCAATGCTTTGTGCATAAAGTTGTGCGTAAAGTTAAAAAAATATATATGTAAAACTTCACTCATTAATGTATTTTTACAACAGCCCGTGGGCAATAAAATACCTTAATAGAAGTTTTTCGAAGTAAGTTCACAGCAACTACGCAAACTTTCCAGGAAATCTAGTAAATGAAGCTGACATTTTTACTAAAAATAACAAGAAAATTAAATTCTATCGTTATAACAAGTGTCTTTTGAAAATGTTTGTGAAGAATTAGTTTTTTTATTTGTTTACTTAGTTTATAAACTGAGTGATAAAATATTTTATTATAAAGATTGATTATTTTAAAAAAAAATTAAAGAAGTTGTTATATACACACTAAATAAAGAAAAATACTTAGAAATATTTAGGATCCCAGAAAACGTCAGAGAACTTTCTACATCACGATTTAAAAAAACTGTGAAAAGACGTTTGTGTGTAAAAGGTTATTACCAAATTAATGATTTTATAAATGTTAACACGCCTTGAGAAGGAAATGCTCGCTCCAATCTATTTCAAAGATATCATTGTCACAAATAATTAAATATGTATTTGTTTAAAATTTAAAAAAATAAGTCCCGCTGAGTTTCTTGCGCCGGTTCTTCTCAGGTCTGAGGCATTAACTTTAGTGAACTGGAGGTAAATTATTTGACGTTCAAAAAATTAAGCTCGTAACTTTTTATTTTGAATTAATGATCAATAACAAAAAATGAACATAACAAAAGTATATCAATTCTGCTACACCAGACTTGTATACTCATTATTTCGCGTGTTCCGTTATACTACTTACGTAGAGAATGATTTGTTTTCATTTGTCTTCTCTGGCATTAAGACAAAGCACCGCGTTCCGCCACTCAACACTCACTGTCCAGCTCTGCAACTCCAAAATTGAGGCGGAAAGTGGAGAATGAGGTGTATTCAAACACATAAGGAGGTCACATAAGGAGATATATCGTAAAGCTAATGAAAAAAAAGTGAAAACCGAAGTATATCATCTGTATATTTTAAGTAAATTCTTTATATACACATATAAATAATTCATAAAAAATAAACAAAACGAATGTTTTACAACTTGCAAACTAAATAAACATTATATATGGTAATCATTCGATTCAAGAGTCACAACGGCTGTTGTCAGCGCACTCGTTGAAACTTCGTGATTAGGCTCACAATATTCGCTTATGGAAAACTCTGTATACGGAATATATTTATTTATTAAATTTTTGTACGCCATGTCCAAGTTAATAATTTTAATTGTTCCTTCTGTTAAGACAAAGTGAGGCTTTTGACTGCAATGACAGATAAATACCTACAAATTAGAAACACAAAAAAGTATGAACACACAAAATTCATTCACACACACACGCCCACACACAGACACACATACATGCTAAAAGCTAAAATGTATCCAACACAGAAGCGAATCATTCATAACACAAGTACCTATTCAAGATTACTTACTGTGTTATGTTTCTTATGTTTTTTTTGTTCTATACTTCTATCTATATCTATACCTCTAGAGTATATCATTTTATAGTCATCATCCAATAAAACTGCCCTATCCGGAGCAAAAAGAATTATCAAAATCGAATTCCTTACAAAAAAAAACTCGCACTTAAAAATATTATTATTATATCCACGTCAAATTTAGAACTACATACATTTTTGTTTGTTAAAAAATATACTCAAACATTAATCAGAAATCATGTGCTCGTTGTGAAAGGCTGAATTTCGGTAGCAAAACAAAAACTTGCTAAAACTAATATAACTTTGCTCTTGAATTGTTTACATTCACACTCTAGTTTTTATGGAGTAAATAAAGCGCTATTAAAATTTATAACAACTAACTTTAGTATAATATATATATAATATATAATAACAAAAATATTACTTCTTTAGGGTTCCGTACCTCAAAAAGAACAAACGGAACATTAATAGGATCACTTGTTATTTGTCTGTCCGTCGGTCAAGACCATTTATCTCGATATCATCGACAAAAATCAAGCTTTTAAATTAGCGCATTCAATGGAAAGGAGCACTTGCGAGTGGAGGACTTACAGTAGCAACAAATAAAAGAAAAAAGTTTGAAAAATGAAAATGTATGTTTATATTGCAAAAAAAAACCGTTACAAACTTAGAATTAATTTCATATAAAAAATTAAAAATGAACCAACTCGTCAACTTTTATAAATAAGTATAGTCTGGCAAACATGTTATTGATAACGGGAAGCACGCGCGGCAAATTGCGCAGAAAGCGTATTTTGATGTCTGCACATAGACACCCGCTCACGCCGCACCGATTCCCCGTAAGGGCTCGCGGGGAATCGGTGCGGGGTGTGACCGGGCGGTCACTACACTACGGTACAGTCGAGCGCAACGCTATCAGTTGATTACTATGAAATATGAATATAATATCATATGATAGCATCATATATACGAAATGGCGTAGTAGAGCATATTTATCTAGTAATCATATAATAATTAGTGTGTTAGCTTAAGCAACATGCAAAATGAAGTTATGGATAACCAAATTGAAAAATTAAATAAAAAACTGAATTGAAATGATTATAATGGGACCACATACAAATATTCTCAATCCAAATTCAATAAAAAAAGTAAAAAATAGAAATTGACAAATAATAAAGCAAACAATCAAAACGGTAAAAGGCATTTTTGTTTACAATTAATTATTATACTTGTTTGAATAATATAGTGTGAGCTCGATTGTACCTATAAAGATGTGTGGGTGCGAATTTCCTGCAAGGACGTAGCGCTCACACTGACGCACTGTAACTTGTATGGCAAAGGGATACCGCACTCTCATTTTTTTTGTACCTCAAAATTTATTTAAATAATTTACCCAATATTATTTTTTTTATATAATCTTTAAGAAATTTAAATATTGCCACATATTTCGTTATCCATATTGCATAGTATATAAGCTTGTATAATGCATATTGAATGTTTATGTTGTACATAAGTGTGTATATAGTATATACATAAATATCATGTGCCATTAGATAAATAAGCAGAAGCTTAGAATTAATTAATTATTTATTGACAAGAAAAATTAATTATACTTTTCGGGCTAGTCTTGATTTTATTCTCGACAACAATGTATGGAACAGCTGATTATTTTTCGATATTTACATATCCTCATAAAATTTTCGTTTTGTATAATTTACTACAACATAAACATGATCAGATATTTTAATTATCGTATAGGTAAATGTGATTTGCTAAGCGTAAGGTAAAACAACATAACAGGGTAACACTGACCGAACGTTCTCTGCGAATACGTATACTGCGCAATTTGCCGCGCGTGCTTCCCATTATCAATAATATGTTTGCCAGACTATACTTACCGTTGATCTACAATCTTGTAGTTGGCACGGAACTCTCAGTAGGCGAGTCCAACTCGCACTTGACCGGTTATTTTTGTAACGTAGAGTGATGATAAAAACATTTTAAGATTAGAAAATGATTGTTAATTATAACCTCTCGTTACTCCATGAAATATAAATCTTTGACAACAGCAAAAATATAATTTCAAATTTCGAATGAAATTCATTATTTGTACCATCACAAAACTTACGTTCACTAATTGCATGTAAATTCAATATATCCGAGGCACAACTAATTTGGTGAGTAACAAAGCGAAACGTTGCGCTACTGATGAGTTACGTCGCTGAGTAACAGGAAGAAGATTGATTTCGCTACCAACATCTTGGAAATATCGCTTAAGCGAATGTTAGCGTTGAAATATTCGTACAAAATATTTAATTCTGTGTTCTATGTGACACAGTTTATGAAAGAAAGGTCCATGGCAGAGTGGATCTAGTGTTGGCATAAACGCAAGTATTTGATTATGTCAACTTAGAAGTTGTTTTTTCTTCAAATTTGAGAATACCTACCTACAGATAGACAGACAGACGTACCGACTACAAAACAAATCACCATTCGATCTTCATTTTTTTAGATATGGAACCCTAAAACCAAATAATATTAATGTTACTTATAACCTAGTTCTAGACTAAGAGGCAGCTTTAAATTTCCAATACAATATTGTTCAATTCAAAAGTTATAATTTCATAAACTTATATAGAGGTTACGTGATATCTTACTTCGTCAGACTTTCAAGTACACCACGTATGTAATATTATAGATAATTTATCGGTCCCATGGAGTATATAAGGTCTAAACTTTGTTTTAAGTGCGATACATTGCTCATCAAACTACTGTTTCGGCGAAAGTTTGCTCAAAACTTATAAATCTCTTCTACATTAATGTTCTGTTGTATTTTTAATATTATTTATTGTATGGAATAAATATTTCATACGGACACATTCATATTTTTCTGTACTTTTAGCAATTTTAAAGTGAAGTAAAGGAAAATACTTTTTAGAAAACGTATAAAGTGCGTTTTGTCAAAAAACCAATAAAATGAAAATAATCTATTTCCACGATTGAGAATCGAACCGTAACCATCGCCTGCGACTGCGAAACTACGGCCTTATAATAATTCAATTTATTATATAATTGATGAGTTCACATTCTCGGTACAGAAAATATTATACGAACATACAGTATATAATAAACTATAAAATATAAAAGAATAACTTTTACATACAATCAAAAATTAAAAACAGCCATATATAAATAACGATTTGAGCGTATTCATTTTTGCGGTACTCACCGACCACGGGAGTTCGTTACTCCCTCCCTTTAAACGGGAAACCTGGCGCGATTCCTCTTTGATAAATTATTTGAAATCTGCGGAAGACTGCACACAGACCGGCTAATGACATCGCTTGAAGCGCTCAGTTACAATTAGTTGTATGATGAATTTTCGTTTAAATACTAGAGTACCTGCTGAGCTGAAACCT
This sequence comes from Heliconius numata, assembly GCA_016802625.1. Taxonomy (NCBI): domain Eukaryota; kingdom Metazoa; phylum Arthropoda; class Insecta; order Lepidoptera; family Nymphalidae; genus Heliconius; species Heliconius numata. The sequence goes on from JAEBDU010000071.1 coordinate 471,274, forward strand.
AGTCACACTTATCTATACATATAAAATTGTAACTGATCGCTGTCTGTAGGTACATAGGAATTTATCATCTTTTACTGAGATAATCTATCAATGAGTGGCCTCACAGTCGTGGCGCAGGGGCACAAACGTGTGACCGTAAGCGCGACAGGTTGTCGGTTCGATGCCCACGATCGAGAAAATGAAAATAATTTATTCACCCGAGTGGGAACCTAATTAACCACCTGCTTCCAATAAAATTGTTGTTTTTAAGATTGAATTGATTTCAAAATTTTATCCAGTAATATGTTATATTGTCCATTAATGTATTATAATAAATCGTATTAATATCTAAACTATTAGCGTACTCGTGTAAAAGAGGGTACATGTAGGTGAAAAAGACGATAAAAATGGATTGTGTCACACGGGGCCAGTTGCTTGTTGGCAACGGCAGGGCCGTTTGGAAGGAAACTAGTGCAAAACGCAGCGTTGATTTCCGTCAACTTTCAATATTTTGAAAATTAAGCAAGAAATAGGGAACGAAGTATCTTAAAACTACGTTTCTTTTACCTACCCTGTTATGTGTATCTTACAAATCGAAGTGATGTGGCATCTTATCTTGAGAATGTTTCTAATATCCGGAGATGTGTAAAAGAAAATTAATGAAAACAGTATAAAGCGGGTAGATATAGAACATTTATAATACAAACATAAATTTCTTTGAATTAAACACAAACATACGGTCGGGATGTTATAACTCAAGTAAATTTGAACCAACAAAATTCCTAATTAACTAAGACAAGAATATTAAAATTTTCAAAGCACGAATCAACAAAACGATCGTCAAGTTTCAAAATCTTTTCGTAACTTTAGAATTAGGTAAGTTTTGGAGTAATTAACTTTTCGTTATTTTTGGTAATTCAATGTGAAGGGTGCTAAGAATTTAAAGAGAAGATCTCCAAGTTGTCTCCAATTTCAACTGGAATCCCTGAAAATTGATTAAACATAATTGACAATGCCAATTTATCTTTTAATTTATCATCAGATTGTCAAAGATAAGTGACTAAGGACTAAGGGATTGGAGCCAGACAAAGCCTTACCTAACTAAATTATAAACAAAATTTCAACTTTAAAATGCCTTTAGATGTAATATTTTAATGTGCATCAACATAGTGACTGTGCAGTCCCTTCTAATTTCACTCACAGCACTGTTTAATGTATTTTTTTTATACAATTTACATTATTTTGTATTAAAAACAAAACTCAAATACATTAATAATATCACTTCCAATTAGTTTAAAATTCAATATAATGTTTTAGAAAAGCGCAATAGTTTACCTAAGAATTAGTATATACAAGCTGTCTGCGATACCTCAGGGTGTAAATATGATATTGAGTTTCGAGGCACTGTGTGGATATGCTGTCTAAAATGTTAAACAGATTACGAGTTCGGTCGTCAGCAACCCAACGTTGGATATACCTAATATTCAATTTTGAATTTGAAATAATGGATCTTCTAAATATATTGTTAAATTCTTTTACTATATGTCCGTTGACTATTCTTGCAATAAAAGGCATTGCTTTTAGAAGTGTTTTTATATTAATTAATTAGGTATTTTGTAATTTGTAGCATGTATATTATTATAAGTTTCATCGTATTATACACTAACTGCTAGGAAAATTAATATTTTACGGAACCTCTTGTATAAATAATAGTACTTTATAATATACTAGCTTTTATCTACGTCCTCACCCGTGTAGTCAATTAGAAAAGTTTCGGTGACAGATGACACATCAAGTACATACAGCGAGATACGTCGACACTATAACCTTGATATTATAACCTTGTGGATAGACAATCCAGTATCGGAACCAGTACTTCCTAAGCTAAACTCGTTCAATCAAACAAAGTCTTCTTCTACATCTATATATATAAAATCGAAAGGTCACTCACTCATCACGAAATCTCAGAAAGTACAAGTGCTAGGAATCTCAAATTTTGCATAGGAGTTATTTATAGGGCGTAGGCGCTCGCTAAGACGGGAATTTACAATATTCGACTTCTAAGAGGTTGTTTTTGGGGTTGAAAGTTTGTATGAAACTTCGTTGCTACAAATGCTAGGAGTCTCAAATTTTGCATGGACATCACTTATAGGACGTAGGTACTTATGGAGACAGAAATTAATAATAACGTAGTTCACGCAGGCGAAGCCGCGGGCGGGACGCTAGTAATCTATATATATAAAAGGACTTGTCCTCACTGACTGAGGTAAGACGCACGCACAGCCGTAACCGCTGGTGGTAGAAACGTCAAATTTGGACAGATGTTTACTTTCGTAATCTGGACATCCACTAAGAAGGGATTTTAAAAAATTTTAACCCTAAAGGGGTGAAATAGGGGTTGAAATAGGGTTTGTATGGAAAAAAAATTTAAATCAGCACCGATATTTATAAAATTTGAAATTTAGATTTTTAAAAGTATTTAATTGAATACGTGTTTCATAGTTTTCTAGAATTCTTCCCCTAAGGGTGCATTATTTGGGTTGAAAATTTGTATGGAAAAATCTTTAAAACGCCACCGAATATTATAAAATTTGAAATTTAGACTCTTAAAAATATTTAATTGAACATGTATTTCATGGTTTTCTAGAATTCACCCCCTAAGGGTGCAAATAAGGGGTTAAAAGTTTGTTTGTAATTAATTTCATTTTAATTTCAAATTTTAAATTTAGACTCTTAAAAATATTTCATTGAATACATATTTCGTGGTTTCTTAGAATTCACCCCTAAATAAGTAAGCGAAGCTGCGCGCGTCCGCTAGTATGAGTATAAAAGTATGAAGAATAAAACCAGGCTTAACTAAACTTTAACTTTAAACTAACATAACAAATCTTTCTAACGATCTAGTTCACAGGCACAATCAAATATCAAACATCGCAGTAGACAGTAGATCGAGCGCGCTGCGTACATATTGGAGGGATTGATGAGACGACTGCAGAGTAGACCCTTTGGTTGGACGGAAAACGCTCAATTATCGGATTCCGTGCCTTACATAACGTTGAATAGCAATGTTTGAACAGCCAGGTGTGATACATATGTGCATACGTAGTTATTATATTGATTTCTTAATATCTAATCTTTACTAATATTATAAAGCTGAAAATTTGATTTAGTTGGACGTATCCAGCACATAGAGTAGGCCGATGATTACTAGCAACCTAGTATTAAAACATTCCGTTTCCAATAAAACACTTTCATTTCCTATTTTCATAGCATTGGCATTGCATGTTGAATGGAGGAACTCAACGCCACGGTTTGTCTCGTGACCAGAAATTAAAATATTAAATATTTCTTATCCTCTAGTGGGAAACAAATGACATATTTAGAACTCTAGTTCTTAAAATTGTATATAGAATTTAAACATACTGTTTGAACTGCTTCTATAGCTTTAATAAAACATTAGACTTAGTAAATTACTTTGGACACATATTATCCTTGTGGATTTATTAATTCATATAAACCTCATCACTCCGCTGTTACGAACAAAGAGACAAAAGGAAAGGATTTTTTTATTTCTAAAATATGAGTAGTGCTTGTAAGTAGTAAAAAATATACAAACAAAAATAGCAGAAAATCACAGCTTGTACCATTCAATATTATAAATAATAAATTAGTGAATCTATAATAATATTTGTTAATATTTATAAATCATTAAATCGAGAGCGCTACCGGAGAGGCCAGTTAAGCCGATTTGTGTTACATGGATATTTAAAGCCTCTCAGTTCATCCAAAGTCTGTGCAGACGAAGGAAATTCTGAATATAAGCTTATCCTGGTTGAACTTGATCATACTTCTTTGAATACTTTGTTATTGATAAGATATACTTATAAATATAACATAATTATATACTTTCTTATATATTTATTTTTTAGGATTCCGTACCTTTTAGGAACTTTATTGTCCGTCTCTCTATCAGTCTGTCTGTCAAGTTTGCTTGCCGGTTTTTTAAAATAGTAATAGTACAAAAAGAAATTGAAATAGTACAGAAAGTTCGCAATTAGTAATACCACTTTATTTACGAGTATATGTTTATTTATGATTGAACCATTTTTAAATGGTTGTGGCGACCCTCAAATCGTAGTTATAGAAATTTTGTTGACTCAAAAATAACAATGTTCGCTTATATTGAGCTTAAGTAATATACCTAGTCGTAATTACTGAAAGTTAACTTAACCCTCTGCGACTGACGTGGTAGTCACGAGACACCTTTCAGACTGCAAATTGTATCCCTGTACCGCCGTATCCCTCATACGAGTATAGCAGGATCGACAAAGGAAACTTAGCGATAAAACACTCCGTTCCCAATGCATACTCCAATTTTTGATGGATACATGTTGATTGATGGAACTTAATATTGTGCTTTCTAGGGAATGAGTTATATTCCCATGAATGGGAATCAAACCCAGACTCGATGCGTTTACAGTCAGACGCTATGCCACTGAACCACAACATCTTCACTGAAAACTTTGTTAAGACTACTTATAATAAGAATATAAAAAAAATAGAATATTAAAATACTATAAACAAAAACTAATAATTAAAAAAGAATGTAATTTACACATGAAACAACAGAGGCGTGCAGCTCGCATACATGAATGGGTAAGTGGTGAATTTGGTGTCATTCCAAAGCCCATGTTTCTATTTGCATGAAGATCATCACGTCACTCGTCACTCGTCACTCGTGCGCTATTGAAGCTATGAGTACGACCAACATTTGGAACTTGGCCTCATTTAATGATTAAAACAAAATGAGACCGTCGTCGTCGTGGCGCAGCGGCACAAGGGTGTTACTGTAATGCGATGGTTGTGGGTTCGATCCCCACTCGAGGAAGTGAAACATTTATTTACGTTTATATTTCCATTTTTTTACAATATTACTATAATTAGAATGTCTATAAAAATGCATTTTAGATTGTTTTTATTTATATTAATTTATCCAATTACAGTAGTTGAAGTTTCGTCTATAGATAGGACTAAGTGTGATTTAACGGTCTGGTGGAACTGTCGTGGTCTCGACAAAAACAAAATAATGAATTTAACTAATGCTGTACCTACTGCATCATTTTAATTCCTGTAGTGGAAATTTCGTACTTACATAGATGTTTACAAAAATGGTGTGACAGAACCAACCTTGTTATTCATTTGTCAACGCTCAAGTTTTTGATGTAAATTAAAATTAAATTAATATATAACATATGTTACTATTTTATATTCTATTATCCATTTGATTAGCCTCCCAAGTAAACACTTACTACATTTCATTTCATAAATATTAATATAATTATAGTAATCTAGAATTAAGTAGTAAACTTTGTTTATAAATACATATTTTACTTTAACTTTAAATTGCACAAGATCAAATTCAAGTATATATCAAAATATTTTTTTATTTTGTTTATTAAAAAAAGCAACATTTTTAATTAATTCCAAATAAAAATAGCACTCTCGCTTAATCAAACGTTAGGCAATTAGAGCGCTTGAAAACAAACATTGACACATTTGTTAACCGATTACTGGTCACTAAAAATACAAAATAGCCACAGAGTTGTGGCCAGGTATAAACGAATTTAAATAAAAAAATTGTCGCTTATGCAATGCAGTCAAAACAGGTATGAATTTTAAGTACACTTATGAATAAGAATGTTTATTTTTATGAAACGTTTACCGCCATAGCGCGGTAGGCGGAGGGAACTTAGTATTTTTTGAGTGCGCATTGCCTGCTTGACCGACGTTACTCAATTTTACACTTTACTTATCTAGTCACCAGAGCGAGGAAATAAAAATAATTCATTTAGCCGAGTGAACCTGCAACCGTCGCGTTTATAGGCAGTCCGACGCTATGCCACGACGACTCATTTTCATATTGCCTTGATTGATCGAGGCATTATATGCCAAAAGCGCCGCACATTGTCTACTAGAGCGGAAAAATTAAAATAATTTAATTATACTATTTCCCTGGTTGGGGATAGAGTCAGTTATTAATATGAAACATTTTAATTACGGTTACTATTTGGACCATACTTTACGATGTACAATGAGGACTCGCACTCACCGTTCATAATTGTGTCTACCATTCAGTTGTTCAAATGTTTCCTATGCCACCAAATTTGTCATTCGAGCACCAGTTTTCAACTTTAACGTGGTATTAATTAGGACTGGAACATTCAGCTATTTGAGAATAATCATAAATCCTAATAAACGTTTATAGAACTTTTATACTTAACGTTAATGTAAAAAGGGTGAATATTGTGTGAGATATTATCAATTTAAAGCAACACCATATCCTAACTTTGCTGGGATATCGTACATATAGTGTTACAGGACTTTTCTAACAACGCCGTCGTGCGGGTAATTTGTTATATAGTAAAATAACTATATCTGTTAATATTCTGTACAGTTTTAATTAATATATTCAGTTTGAGCTTTAATCTGCACGTGTGCTCAAAGTTTTTTATTTTTGCTAACCACCTGATATTGAAAAATCTAATATTTTCAGTGCAATAGTCTAACCTGCAATGTATTTTCATTACAAAGTAAACTCTTGTATTGAAAATTAATATTTAAAAAGGTTTTCAATGTATCCGATAATTTTTGTGAATCGCAAAGGTACTTCATCGATGTACAATTGTTCTGCACTTTTAGTTAAAAAAAACATTGTATTTAAGTGGAACATCAGAAATCAAAAAATAATATGTTAAATATTAATTATAATATCCTCAAGTAACATATAACATACATAAAAGATGGACTCATTAGATATTTCTTTAGTGTCGTGATTTATCTAAATTAGCTGTAATCTACGGTGGGCAGACAATACTTAGTGTTAAGACAGTCCGTTCTCCACTTTCCACTTGAATTCGAGACATTGGGTGACGAGTAGCGAACCTTAACGCCGCGCTTCGCCTTACGAGAGTAGGGACATTAAATTTAGTCATTCGAGGAAACCGGTATCGCACTCACAGCCATCGAACTTATACTCAAGATCAGACCGACTTCTTCAAAATTTTCTCTGGATATTTAAGAAATTTGAATATACCCTAAGATTGCAGTAAACGTAAACTACAATCATTTATTTATTTTTTTCAGCATTATGCTGTATCCCGTATATAGCAGAGTAGGCAGAGAGAGCCTAGGTTTAAGGCATCCCGTTTCTCACTATACGCCGAAATCTGGGCGCATTGCGTGTTGATTGGCTCAACGCCGCACAGTGTCTCGACAACAGAGCAAAGAAATTAAAATATTAAGTGGGCATGGCATTTCCTCGAGTGGAAATCGAACCCACAACCTGTGGCGCTTACAATCATTTTTACATTTACTGATGTGTTATCAATATCGACTATGTTTGTTTATGTCCAATCCTAAGCTATACTTGGTCAAATATTTATCAAATATAGATGTGTTTACTATGAGAAATATTAGTTGAATTTGAAATTGCCAATTCATTCTATATGTTGTTGTTAACAGTTGTTATCCTGCAATAACTTTGCTATCTTTTTATAAGGACAAAAATACACAAAAATATATAAAAAAGCTCATATTGGCCTTTTAGAAAGTTTTTATGTACTAAAAATTTATAAATAATTTAATTTGTTGATTAAGTTTACCATTTAGTAACTATTCTTCTATGAACTATTTCAACTTTACATTCCTTTTGTATAGCAATACAGATACAGCGAACCTATGATTTTTATTAGCTATAAATATTTTTTCTTGTTTATCTTCTTCTTAAACCAGGCTTAGAACTAGACATAATTATGTCAAGATTCCTTAAAAATTTAGTAAAGTGTTATCAAGACTGAATAAATGTCCGCGATAATACATACTTTGTATTCTATTCTTCATCTTCTATAATTTAAAATCCAAATAAATCAACAAAATGAATTAAAAAATCAAAGTTAATGCTTAAATTTAAAGCTTTAGTTTCCCAGTGAATTAGGGGCAAAGTTGCACCGGGCCCCTCGGGACATGGAACTACCGGCAATTCAAGCAGACGAAGAATAATGGTCAAACGTGATTCGCAAAGTATAATCCAGGTAATTGCGTTCCTATAGAAAAGATAAAACTTACTTCATGTAGAACGTTTAGGGTAACTTGAAATATCGTTCTTCATTTAAGCGGTTATTTTGCTCTTTTCCGATATTTTGCCTCTAGCAGAAGTTAAAGAGGGATACAGCGAAAATAAAACTAAATTATCGCTATTCTTGTTACAAATACTAAAAAACACATGGACAATTGTTTCTCTTTTTCAAACAAACGTATATTACAATTAAAACGTACACGAAATTTAGTGTGCTCAATAGATATCCAGAAATTGGTTAAAAACTTGCAAATAACGCCCGTTTTTCTGCGTTCCGCTGTAAAAGTCACATATTGATTTAGAATCCAAATAAATTCTCTCGCTCCGACTGGGTTCGTTTTCCCTAATGACTGCAGTTCTGTTGACGAAGTTAGATCAGCGCTGTTACAACCGAGGTGGGAATGGTGAACCTTTTCATAATCGTGTTATTTTATCAAAATTTACATATTGTTTATTACTTTAGATGGCTTTATGGGAGAAAGGTAGAGTCGGCACGATATCAACTGACATGAACCAATTGAATTCAACAATACAAATAAATGGAAATACATTATATTATTACTAGCTTTTACATGAGGCTTCGCCTCAATGGTTACATGGAAATGACTATTGTTAACATAATGTTATTTAATAAACTTTATCAATTTCAACAAGTCATTTCTGAGATAGATGCGTCCAAGAAAACAAACTCTTCAGCTTTATATGTTAGTAGGGAGTATTATATATTTTTTTAATAATGTCAAACAGTCACACGACTATAAACGCGACTGGCTGTGGATTCGATCCCCACTCGAGTCTCCACAATTACCACTACCTAACCTCCACTAAGTTTTCTCTGCCTATCCTGCTGTGTGCGGAATTGTAAAAATTGTATTTAAAGCTATACGAAAGGTTGCTAGCTTCTGCCTACAGTTCGTCGTTAAACAGGTCACTATTCCGAGCGACGTGAGCCGGCAAAATTCAATTGTTTCATATTTTCACTTACTTCCCTCACCCTATGCTATTTGTTGGCATAATAATTATGAAAGCGTATATATTTCTATGCTAATGTATTACATACTTACATGTTTACTTAATTAATCTAATAAATATATTTATAGGATCTTATAGAAGGATATATATGTTGTATATTATCTAATTATTCGTTCCTATTGAAGATTAAAGAGACAAATCTTGTCAGCCAAGAAGAAAATAAACATAACATAGATAACTACAAAATACACGGAACAAAATCTAAAAAAAATCTTCAAGCGGGAGCGGTGTCGTAATTACGACAACACTAGTGTTCAGGTACGTCTCTTACTGGACTGGCAAAGAAACAGGCACTAATTGCAATTATTCAAATTCAGCATCAGATACCTAATTAGTTATTCCGTCCATTTCTCAGTACTGCTATTGGTCAGTACAACATCAACTGAGGTAATATTTATTTGTTAAATTTTCTGTCGTGGAAAGACGACGTCCACTAAATATAGAAATTTAGGACGTTTCAAAGTTAAAAAAATACCGACGATAGATGTTACCTACTCCACGACTACCTCTGTTACTTAATAGATTCTAATATGGTATTTCGTTTTTTATGACAGAAAATTATAGGTGAAAATTATGCTTGTATTTTTTAATAGCTTCACGTTCTATTTCGCCTATAGCCGGACAAATAAATAGTATAAGAAAATCCGTCTTTCACTTTATCTCCAAAATCTGACTCGTGCTGAATGGCGGAACTCAACACCGCGCTTGTTTTCTTTGATTCTTCCGAATGTAAATCTAAACCACAAGCGTCGCATTTACAGTCAGACACGGTGCCGCTGCGTTTGTCCTTTAAATATATTATTTAGTTTGTTTTATCAACGTATTTGAAACGTTGTTTTGGATTACACCCTGCGGTATAGTATGTGTACTCATTACGAACTGAGTGACCAGGTGCTCTCTACCCGTTATACAGGAAATTTGTGAAAAATATATAAATAAGTAAATATTAAGGGATTATAATATTTAAATTATTTTCACTTCTTCGCCTTGGTGGCCTCGGCAATCACTCAACACGGAGTGAGTCCACCTGGAAACACAGTAATACCGTGTAATAAGAGGGATACAGCGTGAAGCTGCTTTGTTTTGTAATATAATAAAGTTAGATACGAAATACGCTAAATAATTTCATTTGTCTATATTTTTAATTGTTTGTACGATTGTTACATTTTTTGCATTTATATGTTTTGTTTGTACATCGTATTTGTCTATTGTTCCAATGCGATCGGTTAAGGGGATTTAGTTTTTGTACAAAATCAAACGATTCAAGCAAATTTTATATTGAAATTGCTTGTTTTATAAGCTTTCATGTAAAAAAATATAAAATTGTGTATGTATAACAATTTTCATGACACTATTGTGGTTTATATGGGACTGTGAATTTTAACCCAGAAAAAAACAATTTCATGTTTTTTTACGACACTCCATTCCATTTTCCGCCTGAAGTTGAAAAATAATATGTGCTTGTTTTAGCTTTCATTTCCCACTTTCCGCCGAATCTTGGAGCTATTTCTTGTTGAGTGGCGGAACTTAATGCCGCGCTTCACCTCGTTACCAGAGCGAGGAAATTAAAATATTTAATATTTAATTTCCTAATGTGGACATCGAAAAGACAACCTGTCGGGCTTATATTCGCACGCTTGTGGCGCTGCTCTACGACTGGCCTTGTTCAAAATTCACTTGATATTAATATAAAAAAACATAATTATGGCGGTCGTTCAACTATCCCCAATGAAAGGACGCTAACGAATTAATGCGGCAACGCCAGAAATACTCTTTATATAATGAATCTAACTCTGTATGTAATTTTTTTCATAATAATCACCTACTTAAATGAATGAAAAATTACATTTTATGACTTAATACTGGCAGTAAAGGGCAAAGCAGAAAACATTGAAGACATTGAGCGTCGAGTGGCGGAACCCAACACCGCACACATCGGACTGTTCTCCCCTAAAACGGTTAAATCTTGTTCATCAACTCAAGTAGAATATATTATCATAGATATCATAAATGTGACTAGACTTGTAACTTTCGAGCTTAAACTTAGGTACTTGCAAATGAGCGACGCTGGTTAGACGAAAACTTGGAATATCATCAATTTTGCTTGATATTATATGGCTAGAGTAGTTGATTGAACATTCAGTAACGTTGGGTAACTATTATCATTTCAAAAGGGTGGTGGGTGGAGGTCCTAATACCAATAGGTAGCAGATTTGTGAAAATAACTAGGAATTGTGTATGATAAAGGATCCTATGTGTCCGAGGTAACGTGATGTATGTAATATGGTATAGCCTATTATAGCCTTCCTCAATAAATATATTATTAATATATACAAATGAAATCAGCTTCATCCCACACACAACAGAGTAAACAGAGGGGACCTAGTGTTAAGACACTCCGTTTCCTACTTTCTGCTGAATTCTGGATATATATTTATTGCGGTATAACCATTATTTTGTCCTTGTCTAAGCGTGTTCAATCATTTTTTTATATACAACGGTATTGTAGAATGACTAGGAATAAAAACTCTGTAACAACGAAGTTCTAAGAGTTCGAAACTATTCTATTTTTTTACAAATATTAAAAACATATAACATGTTAATGCAAGATTTTCAAAACTAGTTATCACTTAGAACAGTAATGTTTTTTTTCTTCAGCTTCACGCTGTATCCAGCATGAGAGTTCTGTAATAATTGAGTGATCAATCTAGGAACATGTTTATGTATAATTCAAATATCGAAATTGCAGGCTTAATTAAATACATAATATATACGTATACACTCGAAGCCACCACTTGGGCTCGTCACTACTAACAGCGTAGCATCAGCAACAGAATCATAACGACCATATACCAAGAAGCTAGTGTTAAGATACTCGGTTCTCCATTTTTCATCCACATTCACGGGCTTTTAATGTCATAGTGTTAAAATTAAAATATACAATAGGTGCGTGAGGACAGTCATGGCGCAGGTGCACACTGTAAAAGTGACAGGTTATGGGTTCGATTCCAACTTGAGGAAATGAAATATTTCTTATATTAATTTCTTCGCCCTGATATGGCGATACAGCGTGATGCTAAAAAATACGTACATATTATGCATGTAACAATTTCATTCCTAAACCGAAAACAACATATTTATAAAAAAATCCGAGGCTAAAAAATATAGAAAATGCTCATACATTTTAGTTAAATCTTTGAGGCGTACTTTCACAACATGTTGTGGGTAAAATACTAGCATGAAATTTTACGAAATTTGCCCTCACCTGTGCGATAAATCATCAATCTAAAGTTTCTTTTTCTAGATATAAGGCTAAATCCTGAAATGCCTATCGACGGCACGGCATCGGCATGCCAACAGCTAAATGCCTGGCACATTTCGCCTCGCTCGGTAATTTTACGTTCGACTATCAAAATTTGCGGAAATATATCGAGCAATATACAGTCGTGTCTACTGCAGTATTGACTGGGATGCAACGGGTTGCAACGTGGGTTTGATATCTACTCGTGTAAATGATTAAATTTAATTATATCTTAAGTTTTAATCATTCTTTCCGGAGTGGTAAGAAAAAAATCTCGAAATTAGATGAAAAATGGAGATTTTCCTGCCTGTCCCGTTGTATAGAAAAGAGAGTGAAGCTGAAAAAACCGGGTAACTGCGAGTCGGTCTCGCTCACCGAGGCTTCGGACTATGGGTAGTACAACTTATAAAAGTTGACAAACTTAAGTTTGCGGGATTATGTACTCATTTGATATACAAATGAAATACAATTATAAGTTTGTAATTATTTTTTTCTCTATGGACCAGAGGCCTGAAACAATTAATATTAACTTCAGCTTGATGTCTCCACTCGATCTCAAGATGGTCTTGATAGACGGACAAAATGATTCTATATGGGCTCCGTTTATACCTTTTGGAGTACGAAACCCTAAAACACGTTAATGATTCAAATATTCTATTTATAATTTATCTTTTCAAGATAAATAAAAATATTTGAGGGCTTCAGTATATCATCGTCGGAGTGTAACAGAGTTTGATTCCCACTGAGGGAAGTATTATTATTTAAATTAAATAAATCAACTTAGACTCATTTTAGTTATCACTTCTGTAGGGTGTCCCAAGATGTACTCGTTCTTTTTCTATCTTTTGTTTTCAATTATTATCTAATAAACGGAAAAAGCCAATTTCTATATAAATAAGAAATCATTTCACAATAGGAAATCAATGATGAAATTACTCGTTTATTTGAGAGTATATGGAGGTTGTAAATAAATTAAGAGCCCGCACTAAGCTCGGCGGTATAATTGAATCATGTATCTCATATACGTTTGGTATTTGACGTAATACTTAAGGTATATAATATTTTTCATTTCGAAAAATGATGAAGTTCAACATTTAAAAGACAATATTTTAAGAAGATTTTTTCAATTCGAACCAGTAGTTCCTGAGCTTAAGTCAGATTATATAAGCTACAGTTGCGGGTTCGGTGAGTATTCAGGGAATAATTATATTTAACAAACAGATGTTTCTTTTCATCTAGCGGCATGATAACAGGACTAAGGGCGGCGTTGTGTTTCGACTAAATGTATCGAAATTTGAGTGAAGCGGACAGAGTGTCTTTAGCGGTGGACAGAGTGTCTTTTAGTTTTAAAATATAGTGCACTTTGCTAACCTAACTAAAATATTAAAAAATAAACAAATTTTTCTTTCTTGACTTTTACGTAAATTTTATTTCAACAATTATGTAGCAAGAAAAGTTAACGAATTCAGGATTTAATATAAATAACAAACAGTTTATTTGTGTAAAGTATTCCTCACGTAGAATGCCTATTGAGTTTTCGCAACAACCATTATTCTCCTTCTCATTTCAGTTTAAAATGTTTCAAAGATAAATTTTTCTCATTCATCACAATCAACGCCAACGCAAAGTAGAAGTAGGAATCATAAAAATATAAAGCAAAAATAGACCCTCGCATACCATTAAAGGGTGCTATAATAGGGTACAATTAATTAGAAAGCGGAGGTGTAAATGCTGTAGCTATTTCTGATTATGACGTAGAAAAATACCTGTTTATTTTGAATATAGCGTCTTAATGTTATAAATCTATACCTGTAGAAAATTTATCATTTAATTTAATTTATATATATTCATATCATTTTATACAAATTATATGTACATATACATACTGTTTAGCGAAAAAAATTAAGCGAAGTGTGTTAACACTAGGTTCTCTCCGTTTTTCCTGTTATAAGCAGGATACTGCGTGTTTTAAAACAAATATATACATATTAAACAGAACATAAGCAGGACTGAACAAAAAAAATCGTTAACAAAATTCTCCACAATTCTTATTGACGTATAAAAGGGCCTTTAACGCTATTTACTCAACAAATAAATTCAATAGGATTCGCCGAGGGCCTCGTCTGCACCGAGATCTAAATCTATACAAATTGATGCGATATTTCAACTTTTGTAGAGACAAAGAAGTATGTTGGTACTTTACGATCAATGCGTATAGATATTTCAGGTGTTTTAGAAGCTTTTGATTCTATCAAGGCTTGCGATTGATATGGGTTCACTTCCGAATCGGGGGAATGAAATATGTAATATTTTCATTTCCTCGCTTTGGTAAACGCAATGGGGAACGGAAGTCTCTTAATGTTTCCTAAGTTCCCTCTGCGTACTATGTGCAGGATACAACGTGAAGCTAAAAAAAGATTGCTTGTTGCATTAACACCGTTGTGGCAAAGTTGTGGTGTTTAACTGTTATTTTATTGTTTTAAGTTTATAGGATTCCAATTAGTGCTTCTTCTTCCATAGCAAGGTAGTTAGAGGGTATCTAGTGTTAAGGCACTCCGTTTTCCTCTCTAATTTTTTTATATATAATTATTCAAAATCAATGTAAGAACATAATGTATTTATATAAAAAAGCAAGTAATCTTTTTAACCCATTAGTAACATTTGTAATCGGAGATAGGTCTTTTCTATGGGTAAATTGTTCGAGGGTAGCAAACTACCCCTTTGTTAATTGAACACAGACTTCAACGATATTGCACATTGTATAACAGGGGAAGGAAAATTTTAGTTTGTAAGGATTCTTTTCAATTACGACATAGACTATTAGGTATATTCGTATCTTTTACAAAATATAGTATAAATTGAATAGGAAAGATATTGATTAAAGTAGGTACTTGATATATTGTATTGCATTTAAAATAAAGAGCATATTTATGGCGCTGGGGCACAAACGTGCGACACGATACAACGACGGTTGTGAGTTCGATTTATACGCGGGGAAATGAAATACTGAACATTATCGTCCTCCATACCACGTTTTGGTAACAAGGCAAAGCGCGGGTTGAGTTACGATACTCAGTACGAAATCCCACCAGAATTCAGCGGAAAATAGAAATATTTGAATTTATATAGAATTAAAGTGCGTTCACACTAATCTCACAGGTTCCCGCCGCCTACAGTTACTGTTTACATAGAAAAAGATAAACGATACGCATTGGCGTAGCGTTTGAATATAAGCTACAAAAATGATTACTTGCATCTAGTTTGTTTAAAATCATAATACTACAAACCATCCACTAGATTAAATACGTTAAACATTGCTTCTAGTATAGTTAACACCAATAGTAAAGTTTTAATAATAATAAATAGTAGTACGCGATAACTAACCCCGCTTCAATAGCAGGTTGTCCAAACACGCTATAATCGGTCAACTCCAGCTTAGTTCAGCGTTAGTTAACCAACGAAACATTCTCAACAGCAGGTCCAAACTTTGTAGTGAATTCTAAATTAAATTTGCACAAATATATATATTGTATTTATAATATTTTTTTAGCTTCACGCTTTGTCTCTCATATAGCAGAGAGAGAGGGAACGTGATATTAAGACACTCCACTGTCCGCTCAAATTTTGAAACAGCGTGTTGAGTGGTGGAACTTAAAGTCGCGTTTCGTCTTATTACCAAAATAGGGATATGAATCTAGGTCCTAGGGACTGTGATGACCCACAAGCGTCGCGTTTACAGAACACAGGTGCACTGCGCCATAACGGTTTCATATTAACAAATGTTCATACGTGATATATTGATTCTGTATATCACATTACGTCTCGTATGAGCATTTTGTTTTATTAAATTTTCTGAATGAAATTTTTGCAGAGTGCGTGGGTTTTTTATACTAAGAATATATGAAATGTATGAGTATACAAGAAATATGGAGGCTATGTACGCAGTAGATTGAAATCATGTCTAAAGTCAGCATCTATACTAATATAATAAAGCGGAAGAGTTTGTATAGCAGAGTATTCAGAGATAACACTACACCAAGAGTTATCTCTGAATAAATTAAGACACTCTGTTCTCCACTTTCTTCCAGAATCCGAGGACTGGTTTCAACATATATCGATATCTTGTAAATACTGTTTCCAACTATAAAGCAACATGTAGATCCCCGACTTAGATAATGAGATGAGAGATGGATAGGAAAAAAATCAATATCATTCTTTTTTTAGATATATTTTTTCTACCTCGATGCATTCTTACGACAAGCAACTTACACACATTTACCACTTTCCTTTTAGATACAATGTGTGTTGAATAGCGAAACTTAACACCGCACTAAGAATTACCAGACCAATAAAAATAAAATAATTTAAATATAAATATTCCTCCAGAAAGGAACTGAACCCACGACCAATACCTGCAGTTATGCACTTCTCAGTAGCGTTCACATTATAAATTTAATATTTATAATATAAAATATGTAAATCTCACTAAGAGCTAACATTAGGTAATAATAAAAAATTAAAGCTCCCAACACCATTTAATATGAGCTTCATTCACAAATGTAATAAAGAATTTCTCTTCATGTTTATAGAATAACGAGTTCTTCCCATTTTTGCGTACAATTTCCTTGAATTAAATAATTAAGCCTCACTGTCGTTGGTCTCGTTTATACAATCCGTGTTAAGTTAATTAAGGAGAAGTATTACATTCGTTTAGGCTTGTTAATGTTTTTCCTTGTATTATTGCTAAAAAAATCACTCCATTTTCGCGCTAGAGGCATCATCTAAGGAAAACAATAATAGTCGGTCTTTAGACATTTGGACTGCTGCCGAGGTACGCGGGTACAAATCCCGGTACGTCCATATTTTTATAACTTTAAAATAAAAAAAATCTATCTTGTATGTACGAAATAACACGTATTAAATGTTACACTTATTAAAAGTATGACAAAAAAAAAATTACCAACTTATTATAGTAATTTTACCTTTACTTGTCGTGTAAGTCCTCAGGACGTGTCAAATTTCATAATAGGTCCACGGGAGGTACCCTTTAGGTTTTATTCCGCAAAGAATTTCAGGCAAAATACAGCAAAATCAGTGCATAAATGCTCGTATCTTTCGATTGCATTGATATAGAAGCTTAATTATTTTTTCTGTTTCAAGGGACTATAGACTTAGGTCTAAGTATTTAGTATTAATTTCAGCTTGAAACTTTTATGCGATCTTGAGCTAAACAGACGAAGAAAGAAGAAGAAGAAGGAACCCTAAAAATATAACATTTCATAGTTATTATAGCTTCACGCATTTCTTGCATAAAGCATGATAGGCAGAGTCAATCTGGTCTGGTATTCAGACATACAATTCAAAACTTCACGGCCAAGTTTTGGATCAGGAATTGAATATGCAACCATGATTATTTACAATTAGGGGAAAACCCCTAATTGTAAATAATCACACTTATTTATTATTAAATGCCTTAGATAAGTACAATATCGCGCAACTACAAGTTATGCTATAATTCTTTCTTTATTACGGCAGAACTCCTTACCGATTGTGACCGAACTATATCAATTTGGTGGTTATTTATTTTAGTGCGGCAAAGTTTTGTAATAAAGCGCTTTGTAGGGCTCGAGAGGTTCGTGATTAGAATTTTTGCTGTATAGTATTAGACGGTACTTGCTTTATATATTTATGTGTTAATATAAATTTAACATTTATAGTGAAGTGGGAAGTATGTCAGATTAGACTGCCTGTACCTATTGTATTTTCTTTTCCCCACATGTATCCCACGTGTAGCAGGGTAGACAGAGAGCCTATTGTTCTGACACCGTGCTTTGCCTCGTTACCAGACCGAGAAAATGAGAATTTTAAATAATGAAATATTTAAAATTCAGTTCTCTAGTGGGAATCAAACTTACTACCTGTCATAATTGCAGTCGCACACTTGTGAACTGGCCTCAATTCTAAAAGCTCTTATATTTATTTCTCTATATAAAATTTTATAGACTATAAATTGAAGTCATGTTGTATATTAATCTGTTTTATTTTACTAAAGCCTATTCATGAAATTTTAAAATTGCATTCAAATTATTATTTTTAATGGAAATATTTAAATTTTTTAAATAGTTTTTGAGATTAGTACGTTCAACCAATGAAAATCTACATATTATAGAAATATATTTTCTTTTCAGTTTCACGCTGCATCCCGCACACAGCAGGATAGGCAGAGGGAACATATTGTTAAGATACTCCGTTCTTTATTTTTCACCGAATTCTGGAACTTGTCGTTAAGATATCAGTATTTATTAGAGCAGTAATAAAAGTAAGAACATGACAACGGGGAGCGCTAACGAGTAACACTCTTAATTCACTTATTCTGTTATTTTATTTAAGCACCGTCTAGACACCCGTCTAAGGGTGGATTTTTGATATAATTCCACGACTGCAATATTTCTTGTTTTTCTTATATATTTACTAACTTTCACCTGCGGCTTCGTCCGCGTAGTTAAATAGAAATAGCTAAGAGTTGTATAGGAGAAATTACTCATACTAAATACCTAAATACCAGTTACCTCGGTAACTCTGATTCAGGGATCAGATACGAGTTACGCTAAAACTTTTAACAATAGATAAAAAATAGTATAGCTTATAGAATCATAAATAATTTCTCACTGTATCCCGTACACAGCAGGGTAGGCAGAGGGAACTTAGTGTTAAGACACGCCTATCCCCACTCTCCGCAGAATTTTTCGAGGTATTGCTTTCTGAGTTCCACCACTGTCACTGGCACCCGCCAGAGCGAAGAAATGAAAATATTTAATTTTCTCGAACCCACAACCTGTTGCCCGCACAGTTGTGTCCCTGCGCCACGACCTTCCCCAAATTAATAGTTTCGTGTAAGAACAAAAATTTAATGCACAACCATCATGTATCCTAACAATAATATTAAGAAAAAGATAAATGTTATATGGGCCTGCGTCCACAGGTCTAGACATTGTTTAAACAGCGTCACACTAAACGCAGGAAGCTTGAGTCGTGACTGGTACGGTAGTAAGATAATAAATATAATAATAATTTATACGTATGTAGTAGGTACCTATACGTACTGGTACAAGTGTGGTCAGAAAAGGTCAGTTATTCGTAAGTAATGTTTCAAAATCAATATAAAAGAAAAACAAAGTTTTTTAAACAAAGTTATTTTTGGCGACTAAACTGTATGTCACCATCATCCTAATTTAATCAAAATTATATCTCGAAGGGAAGTAACTTAAAATCCATTAATAGTTAAATAAGCAATTAATTTATAGCCCAACAGCCCAGAGGCCCCAGACCTACGTCATTTGAGCCAGGATTTTGAGCTAGGATTCTGATTGGTCTGGGTTCTTATAAGGGGTCTTAAAATAGTTCGTAAATTATATCTGTAAAATTGAAGCTTGCTGGTATAACATAGTTTGCCCCAATTTTAAGTAACCTTTAGGACTTCTGGCAGGAGTAAAGGCCCACGTAAAGGGTCTGGTATATTAAACATACATTTTTTATGTTATTGTTAAAAACATATTTAAATACGAGCATTTTTACTTTAACGTAGGTACACCTAAAGTTGGCGCTACCTCTGAAAGAGCCTCATTTTCAAGTTAGTAAGTACGCGTACAGTCTTAACTACATATAATACACTAATGTATTAATCCTCAAAAAATTAACGCAGTGGAATTTGATCATAGTGTATACCGTTTCCAAGAGGCGTGGGTACAAATTCTGCCACTACACTTTTTAAATTTTTTTTTAAATAATATTAATGAACATAATCGGATCGGATCGGATAACCTTATTTCTTTTGATGTCGGTTAAAAGTTACTTTAAAACTATGCATGAAAAGAAAACGCGTCTAAAAGTCTAGACGGTTGTTAAACAAAACAACATCGGGAAGTGCCCACTGCCCCCCACTGCCCCTCGCTGCCCCTCGCTGCAGCTACTACTGCTACCCTCATCTGACGGAGCCATGGACGCTTTAATCATCGTTTTGTAGTATAGCCATCATGTAATATACTACTATTAATAATTATCATTTTCAATATTTTAAAGTGTTTTTTTACACTTTGGAAAGATTTTTTTTAAAACGTATATAAATTTAAATATTATTATAATTTAAATAATGTAACAGTATATATTGTCTTTGAAATTGTCACAATTGTCAGTATTTTCAGTTGTCTAAGATATTAGTTTTTTTCTAGAAAGATATTTTTTCCGTTTAGTTAATTTTTTTTTCAAATGACAATCGAACCAACAGTTACGTCATAATTCTTAAAATCTAGTTGTTTAATTATGGATGTGTAATATTAAAAATAACGTTAGCAAAATAAGATAAAGCGCTGCCTTAAGTACCGCCACTTCACACGCACAGCCTCAAAAGTTGGAAAGAAGACGGGAATGCAGAGTCTTAATATTACAAAATACAGCGTAAAGATGAAAATAAAGCAACGTGTATGTTTGTTTTGTTTTATTGATCGGTCACCATCATGTAATTATTTTAAAATAGGTAAAATAGGTAAAAACAGATACCAATCCAGGCACCACCTAGCACAATAGCCAGAGAGAACTTACTCTCAGTTAATAAGACACTACGTCCTCCACTTTGCTTGTTAAATATCGAACGTCAACGCCGTCCCCGGACGGAGTAATCCTTATCCTTATAAATTATAAATCATGGTCTCTATACTCCCGCTGCCCAATTTAATAAGATACTACGTATGTATGTGTGTGTACCAGTGTGTCAATAAAATTGCATTTTGTACGGAGTCGGGGACTGTGTCGCTCTTCTAATTAATTTATATATATATAATATATATACATAACTACTCAAAATAAAAACAATAGTTAGTAGAAAAAGAAGAAGAAGAAGTCAGTAACGTATTACTGCGTTACTATATTCACTCGCCTGATAGATGCTGTGAAGCTCATATCCCGCGGGTAGCCGGTAGCGGGTAGAAGGAGTCTAGTGTGTCTAGAAGTGTTGTATTACCCAAGAAGGAAAATGAAATTCATTCATTATCATGAATTCCCCCAAGTAATAGTTAGTTATAATTTAACTCAATCAATACCTTGTTTACCATTTAACTACTAAATTTCAAGCTTCACCTCGAACTTTAATAGGATTTGCCGCTTGTTACTATTTACAGTGTTTCGAAAAGTCTGAGTGCTTTATTTTTGAAAGTTTCTTCTGCTTGAAATTGTGCTAACTATTTATACGAAGTGTATTGATAGTGCAAATTTTACTTAAAAAGTGTTAGCTTAAAATAAACTTGGATATACATAAATCTAATTATATAATTCAAAAAGTATTTAAGATTGTTCCATATTATATTTACTATTGTAATGTTTATTAATAGTGTTGGCTGCATTTGATGGTTCTGT
>JAEBDU010000071.1:503127-629964 GCA_016802625.1 Heliconius numata
GACAAGAACATACATAAAAAGTATTCGGGTGAATTCGGAATCTCCCTTTTTTGAAGTTGGTTGAAAATGAGAACATTCTCTTTTTTGAGATTGGTTGTAAAGAAATGCAACGATCAGGAATCTCACCTCTGACATCAATTTAAAAAGTTTTTGCTTGTAACTATTACAGTATAATCAATTTTTTACAAAAAAAAAACAAACTTTCTCAATTTTCACCGGATTCTATAATCGGAACCTAACCAAACTTTCACCAAATTATCCTTGAAGTGTATCCTTTCAAATAAAACAAGAATCATCAAAATCGGTCAGCGCGACATTGAGTTATTCGGCTATTTGTCGCGCACATACATATGTGATTTTCTCATAGATACCATTGTCAGACATGGACCAAAAAAAAATGGGACCATTCGGGAAGCTTTACCTTTCAAATAAAAAAAAAAATTTCAAAATCGGTTCACTCAGTCAAAAGTTATGAGGTAACAAACATAAAAAAAAAAAAAAAACAGTCGAATTAATAACCTCCTTTTCTTACAGAAGTCGGTTAAAAATACACCAATTCTTCTACACCGGACTTGCATCCGCATAATTTTCACTCTCGTCTGTCGTGTTGGTGGTGTTCAAAGTGAATTGTTCCATTATATCCTCAAAAACAGCACATTACATACAGCCTAAAATAGAACAAGTATCTAAATAGCTTTTGGTATACCATTTTATATTTAGTTTAAATAATATTTTGAAACTTATTTACTTTTAATTTCTTTACAATCAGCAAACAACTAAAGTAATGAATATTGATACAAAGAAACACAAGGGTCTCAAGTGGGATCTGTGTACTAAACTTGAACAACGCAAACATTTTTCAAATTTATACTCATTCACAACAACAATCTGTGGAATCTTGTTGAGATGATATTGAAATTATTTAATTAGTATAGTCCCAATAGCGCACCAGAAATACTAGCTTGTACTCGTGACTTTGCCCTCATATTCAAGTGAAAATACGTATTAGTAGCTATGATGTTCTATGGCCACACGACGTGTTCTAAGTACAAGGGTTCCCTCGTAAGGATTAACTTGATGATTATAACACAGCCTTTTTCAATTAGCAACAACTACGTATCAAAAACAAAAAATATGGATTTGGCTTGATTTTGTAAGATTACCAAATGCGATATTAAAATTTGTACAAATGATTCGATTCGATTTCCTGCCAAGTTTAATGTAAGTTATTTATTAATAGCGCAGTAGGGCAACGACTGATCTTAAATAGATAAGATATTTATTAACAAATTCATTAATATTTATCATATTTATATTTATTTGTAGTTCGCTCTACTATTTAACATTTTTATTAGATTGATGCAACGCCACTTTAATAAAAACAGAAGATACAATCAAAAGTAGGAGCTATTTTGAATTTATACCCAGTTTATAATATTATATTTTACTTTATAGTGGGACGACGCGAGCGTTCGCGTTTCGTTGCTCCATGAATTATTTATTAAATTTAGTCTATGCAAATAGCATACAATGATGAAAATGATTTAAAATTTCTATCCCTTACAATCCTGGGACACGGTGGGAGAAAAATATTTCATATTTTATGAGGAAGGAAGGAGGAACTTTTAGAATTTATTATTTCTCTGCAGTCTTAACGCGCTTAGCGAGCTTTCCTATTTCAGATGAAAAAAATCTATAGTACTGGCGTCCAAATTTTTGTCTATGTATTTTTTTAGTCTTGATGAAAAATTCTTAACTTTTTTTAACACAAAAATTGCAACTATAGTTTTTTTTCAAAAACCTTCAACGAAACATTATAATAAAATTGTGAATGCCAATTTGAGAAACTAAAAATACTTACAATTAATAGTTTCTAGCCGGTGGAAAATGTTTCACAGCATTTGACTATAAACGAGAATGTTATAGGTTACGTTCCCATTTTGGCGAATGAATCAAATCCATTTTCCCAGTCTGACGAGACAAATCGTGGCGTTGAGTTCCGCCACGGCTTCGGCTTATTTCTGCCTACCTCGATATACGAGAAAAAGAGTGAAGCTGCTTTATCATCTTTCTTATTTCACGCCTAAAAACATTTGTATGTTTTTGCGTAACTCCATTTCCCTGTATATGTATATGCATCCTGTATGCACAAATAGTCTACCGCAAACTAACATTCAAAGCCAATTGCTTAAATGTTGTGGTCTGTTGTAGGCATATTCATTGTAAAATAAAGTGTACTTATTAGTCACGTAGAGGCCCACTTTGATGGAATTAAATGACTTCGGGATTGGTTAAAGGATTCCTGAGAGGATCGAGTGGTTCCGATGAATCTTCAGCTTAGGACGTTATCTTTAAGGAGGCTAAATAGTCAAGAGCTTTAAAGTCAGGATATTTTAATAAAGTTAACTAGCACCCAGCTGTCTTGTGATTGTTTGTTTTTGATATGCATATTTCAATGTTAGATAACAATTTCACGTTTTTTTTCGTATAACATTCGGGTGCCTGGCGGTAAGACACTCTGTTCCCCATTTTCCGCCGAATTGCGGAGGCATTGTATGTTGAGTAGTAGAACTCAACGCCACGCTTAGCTTCTGTGTTATACTTAGGTATAATATTATGGGATAATATGGGTAGTATAATGCCTATAACTTCCAATATAAAGTATAAAGCTAAAAATACTGATCAATATAATGCTTTAACATATTATATTAAAAGAACTTCAATATCTAATTACGGCTATGTATCAGTTTGGTATTAAACTATTGTATATTCTACTACATGATGAACAACAGTATTCTAGGTGCTTTATAGTAGTGATTATTATCAATAACCATTTTCGATCAATGGACAGCATTGAGGGCTTATCTCTAAACTAAATGACGTGGACTCTACGCGTCTATTGTTACGTGATCGTTACTGAAATACGTTAATATACGTATTATATAGTGTTGTTAGTTACTGAGTAACTGACAGGCAACGAACAGACGAAGTGGATTTAGAATATTCAAGTTTGGCATGTATGTGGGTTAAGGAGTGTAGGTAGCACTAAGAGAGGATTTCCTAAAATTCCTACGGGAACAGGAATGACCCCGTGTTCCCATGTTCCCATGTTCCTCCTGGCTACCCTGTTCTATGTGCGGAGGATGCAGCGTACAGCTGAATATAAAAATATGACGACGGCGAAGACCAGTTTATTTACATAAAACTCTTTCTTTCATAAAGCAGCATTTCTGAGAGATTTTTTCTTAATTTTCTTCTAACACGAAACAGTTTTTATACACCAAAATCTATTCCAAAAAAGTAAAAACCAATGACTATCGAATATATTAAGCTCCACGCTATAGAGGCTTTTATACATACATTCCCACAGACAAAGCTCATTATAACGTCAGGTAGCGTAAAACGTAAGTCTTACAGAGCCCACTCATTAACTACGTGAGTACGAAGAATTTATGACACGTCGAGACAGTTTTATATATGACTGTGCTATAAACACTGTTATTAAACATTTGCTTCGTATTCATTATTTAACTTTATGACTATTTCACTGATGTTTTGTGTGGCTTAACGCTGTAACCTGTATATATTAAGGTAGGTAGAGCGAACCTTATGTTAAGAATTAGTTTCCATGTACCGTCCAATTTTCGAGACATTTTGCATGCTGACTGGCGGAACTTACAATACGATACGATGCTTTGTCTTGACATAACATTTCACCTATTGGGGAACGAACTCATAACCATCGCGTTTACCTATAGCAGAGTAGACCATATAGCAACTATTTATATTGTTATATTTACATTAATATTATATAAATAAGACAATACTACTATCGACCATCCGGATATAATTGAACGCTCACCCATCATTTAGCGGGCATTGTTGCTTGCAATAATTAATTTCATTTCCCGCCACAATATTGTTCCTTTCTGCCCCACACATTACACATACATACATCCTTTTATATCTTAATTATTCAGTAACTAGATCGTAGCGCATTCAGCCATTAACCATAAATTTAATTACGTACGACATACGCACGTGCCTTTACATTTATATAATGAAATGATCTTTTTTAGCTTAACCCTTTATCCCGCACATAGAGTGGCGGAAAACTACGCCGCGCTTCGCCAGACGTGAGCCAGAGGGAAGAAATGAAAATATTAAATATTTTATTTCCTCGGGTGGGAATCGAACCCACAATCTGTCGCGTTTACAGTCGCACGCTTGTGCCATTGCACTATAACTGGTCTTCATCTATTAACTTAATAGTATCATTTTATTAGTAGGTACTAATTGTTTAACATAAAATCTAGTCAAGTAGTCTAGTCTATTAGACTAGTCTATGCTAATATTATAATGGTGAAGGGTTCGTTTGTTTGAACTCGCTTATCAAACGACTAAATACCTATTTGTTTTTAATAATTATTGTATTGTATGTTTGTATAATCTATTTAATGAGGAAATCTGTATGAGTATTACGTTAATAGTTTCGGTGTACATTTTACTTAAAGGTAGGTAGAGTCCCGAGGCACTTTCAATGTGTCACACACAACTATTACTTATTTCCTGATAAATATAATTAAAATCATAATATTATGAATTGTTACTATATTATTTAATTAAATAAATTTGCAGTTGGTCTTCTTCTTCTTCGTGTCAATGATTGGAGAATTCATATCATATTTTGCCAGTATTTAGCCACGTCGACTGCGGCATCTGTTGCCTCCATCAGATCGTCATGTGAGCAGGTGAATGGACATTTCGGGCAGGAGAGTAAGTGTGCCATCGTTTGTGGGTCGGCGCCACAGTCACAGGGTGACTTATCACTTAGTTCGTACCCCCATCTCACGAGAAGCTCAT
The DNA here is from genome assembly GCA_016802625.1 of Heliconius numata. Lineage (NCBI taxonomy): Eukaryota > Metazoa > Arthropoda > Insecta > Lepidoptera > Nymphalidae > Heliconius > Heliconius numata. The sequence continues at coordinate 507,991 of JAEBDU010000071.1, forward strand.
TGCTTCGGCCAACCTGGCTCCGTAAACGATTAAGTGACTTCCATGTTGGCCACTGCAAGTTGTAACCTGCAGGTAGGCACTCTTTGGGGGGGACAAAGCCTGAAGGTGGCGGGTAGATTGTCTGCCATAACCGTTGGTTGGTCTTTAAGTTTATTTTCAGTAAATATTTTTTATAAAATTGTGATAAATTAAATTTTGTAATGTTATGGTAAGTCTCGATCATGTTAGCTTTCTCTAATAGAACAGAATATGTTGACAAAATTAAGGTTATTAGGGTGTGTGACATTAGTTTGTGAGGGCCGTGTTGTTTTAGGGAGATTGCTTATATTTGATGAACTCTTAACTAATTTGTTATTACACAAGTGACGGGCCAGTACCCCTGCCACTGGGGCGCAAGCGTACGACCGTAAACGTGATAAGTTGTCGGTTCTATTCCCACTCGAGGAAATGAAATATTTAATATTTTCATATCCTTGCACTGGTAATGACATAAAATTGAAGTAAAAAAATACTAATTTTAGTTTATTTTCTTCACGCTCTGTTCCGCTTACAGCACGGTAGGCAGAGGGTACCTTGTGTTAAAACATTCTGATTTCAACATGCTGTCCAATTTTAGGGACAGTGGCGGAACTCAACTTTGCGGTTTATTTTGTTAGCAGAGCGAGAAAATGAATATGCTTCATTTTCCCGATTCTAGAAGTGCCTCGAAAAAATGACAGAAAGTAGGGAACGGAGTGTTTTTGTCACTAGATTCCCTCTGCCTTCCCTGCTGTGTGCGGGATACAACTCGAAGCTGACTATATTACATCAATATTTTTAATATACGTGAATCATTTTATGTTTTCCTGGCACTGATGACAATAAAAAGTGCAACTTTAAGCTCCGCTACCCAATAAGCAATGTCTTGAAAATTGGGCAGAAATTGGGAAACAGAGTGTCTTAATATTAAAAATCGAAATCGTCTAAGCACTAGTTTCTCACTTACTATATTTAGGAGATATCCAAAGCAAAAATATACCATATATTTAATATAAAATGCCGGTGTTATCGTTATTTAAATACTGACACCACAAAAAAGGTTTACAAATTTGTTCTATACACAAAATATATCATATTTTCGATGTAAAATTACTTTTCCAATATAACACATATTGAGTTTAATGTTTATAAAGCAATTGGATGAATTTTACTGAATCACTATATCGTTAATTAAGTAAACAGCGTAACCGGTTACAAAATAAAAACGGGTAAATTAAATTCTTATTTTTTGTTAAAATTTGGAAATACAAATAAGTCAATTGAGCCATAGTGGCGCAGTGGCAGGTAAACGCGGTGGTTGTAATTTCGATCTCCAATTCGAGATATTATTTTTTCACTTCGCTGTGGCGCGGGATGTTGACTGTTGCCAAAAACCAAGCAATATCTGAAATCAAGCGGCAAATAAAGAGCGGAGTGTCTTGACACTGGATTATCTCTACCTATCCTGTTATGTGGGAAATCAAATTAAATTCTCACTTCATTTTGGCAATAAGCCTACTTTTATTTATTTTATTTATCGAAACCATGACAAATAAATAATTAATTGTAAGGCGAAACAATCTAAAACTCCTACAAAGCTTTTAAAGTATCAGTGACATACAAACATTCAACAAATTCTAAAGCTGATTGCTTAACACATTTCTGGTACACAACCAATTGAAGAAGGCAATTCACGAGCGCACAATAAAATTTATTAGTTGAGAATTGCGAGCCTACATAAATTCCTGGCAACATTTAGGGTAAATCTCCTTCCCTTCCCAAGTGAAAGGGGTGTGGGTAATTTTTTACCCCAAAAGTAGGGGCCTACTACCACCACATCGCGTTTTACGACTGTCGTTATACCGATTTCACTTGCTAATCTTTGTTACAATTCTATCTGGCTGCCTCGAGCTTTTCTTCTCGTATTTTTTGTGGAATTTATGTGGCGTAGTAGATTTTTGTATGTGTTTAATATATTTAGGGCAGCAGTAGGTTCAATTAAAAAAGTATTTCTCTTCTTTTTTAGCTAAAAACTTGGTTTAAGTATTTGATAAATATTAATTTAAAAGTTATTTTATTATCAGGTTAAAAATTAAAAGTATATTTGTGATATATAAAAAAAAAATATTTTTTTAATTTCACGCTTAGCTGGGCATTCTAGCCAGGGGATCAGATGTAGATGGTCTCTGCATACGTTTTTCGCCTCGCTCACTGTCATCATCTGTATATTGACAACAGTGGACGAGGCAAAAGACGTGTACGTGCTCTCCGGATTTTTTTTATATCTCCTGTTATATTCCATATAGCTATCTGCAGCTCCGTCCTCCACCTCCAGCCGTTCCACACGTGGCGTGCTGGGTGCCCAACGCCGCGTTCGTCGCCATTTATCACATCAGCGGGAAGACACACAGTAGACCATTAATATTTAGATTATATTAACCAATTAATATAGTTTAAATAATATTATAACACCGGTACGGCGGTCTATAAAAAATGTTGCAGATGTTGTTGAAACAAAAAAAAATTAAGTACCGATTGCTTTATTTGGTATAAGAAATAAAAATGTTATTATGAAAGTAAATCATAAAATTAAGTCATAATGACAAATTTACATATATTTATCGATACAATTGTGGTTTAACGTATTTTTTAGCGTTCTGTACCTAAAAGAAAAACACGGTATCCTTATAGGTCGTCGTGTCTCAGGGGCAAAAGGGTGTAACGAGACAGTTGTGGATTCAATCCCCACTCGGAGAAATTAATCATTATTTATGAATATTTTCATTTCTTGGCTCACCAACGAAAAGGCTGGCGTTGAGTTCCGCCATTCAACACACAATGCCACGAAAATTTTGGTGGAAAATGGGGAACGGAGTGTCTTAACACTAGGATCGCTCTCTATATCCTACTATGTGAGGGATGCAAGCGGGCCTCTAATTCAATATTTATGGTAGGCATTTAAAAGTACACAAAATGTAATCACGTGTAAAGCTAAAATGATTGCTCTCTAAATTCGTCATCATTAAAAGTTCACTCGACGCTTTAGATATGATTCAAATCAATCTATATTAATACATCGTTTGTCCCGATTTGTTTACAATTTGTGTTTATTCCTGTTACAGCAGTCACATCGTGTTTTTATCACAGTTGTTTCAAACTAGTGCGGGGAAGATAAATAGTAGGTATAAGTATATACTTACTTATAATATAATTATATTGTTTATTGTTATAAATTCGCGGTAAATATAATAAATAAAACAATTTATGATGATCTCAGGCTGATTTAGTTCAAAACTACACTGATTTAACAACATAAGTCTAATGCAATACTAACAATCTAGTAAATATAAAATATCTTCCAAATATAAATAAAATTATTCCCCATCTTTCCGAAGGACGACCGCCTCGCAAATTAGCTTGTACATGACTGAGCGCTTGTTTTATAAGAGTAGGAACCATGGTGTTTGGTATCGATACCGCTCGCATATAGAAATATTGATTGAATAAATTGGTAGCTTGAAATTTAACAAGTAAAATAAAAACTCGTATTTTCTCGTTCCCATAATAATTTTGACTACGATGGAAAAAGCGCTGTTAAAAGCTAGTTATAAAATAAACAGCCTTTTTTTATTTTCACGTAGCTGTAATATTTTCCCTTCCTTTCTGCAGTTTTCGGCCCGAATTGTAATATAATTTTAAAATTCATTAAAATATCGTATACCCAGTCCTACATACAGAAACTGCAACAAATTGAAATCAGAAAAATAATTAGCCGGCCGCCCCGAAAACGGTGAATTAAACCAATAGCGTCATAAAACAGTAATGGCCCAGTCATTTGTGTTACATCGTAACGTACGGTCTTATTGAAAACGTAAAATAAACACACCCCTTATATTCGTATTCGTGTCAAAGAGTATGTCATATAAATTAAAATTTCAGATATTTTAAAATTTATATTTTTATTTGCTTTGCTCTGGTAATAAGGCAAAGTTCTTGCAGAGGTGTTGAATTCCGCCACTCAACACGCAATGCCTCCAGAATTCGAAGGTAAATGGGGAACAGAATTATCTTAATGAAGAGCGAGTGTCTTAACACTAAGTTCCTAGATTCCTAGGTTCCCTCTGCTTTCTCTGCTATGAATAGGATACAGCGTAAGCTAAACCTAGTGATTTCAGGTCAGGTATTTAGATCTTTAAAATTAATTAAAATATACGTAGGCATATATTGTCGGGGCTATATACCGAAAATAAAGTCTCATACCTTTATGAATTGAATTATTACTAAATTATCAATATTTTCGATACAAACAAATTAATTAATTAAAGAGTTAATTACATTGATCTCAGAGGTATACAGTCTCTGTAGACGTCTTCTGCCTTGTCCGCTGTTATCAACCTCATTATAAATACCCTCCGAAAGGACCTCAATTCTTGACGGTTTTTACGTGATCTCTCTTGTTCTCTGACTGACTGTTCGTACTTGTCGAAGGTCAACAAAATACTTCTTATACTTGGATTGCCAAATAAAATGTAATAATTAGGCAATTAGTTTCACATGTTACAGTCACAATTGAAACTAAAAATAGCAATGTTACCCTCACTATAATAATACACTATGAAGAATATCCCATCAGAGGGCAACATCAACAACCTCATAATCTAAATATATCATCGTTTTCATTACTCTACTTTGGGTCGGTGTTTTTACAACGCTCCGGCTTTCTGACAGGGGTGGCCTAAACAACGCTTATTTGTTAATAAGTTATTAGCTACTCCTATATATCTACCCCTATAGAGGTTTTGCGAAATTTTAGAACTTATGATGAAATTACAATTAATTGCCTTTTGATTTAGAGACAGCATCTGATGGTCAGCGTAAAGGATTTAATGTGAGAAAGTGAGATCTTACAGTACAAAGAATATAAAAGAAAATACGCTTTTAAACATTGAATGAAAACTCCCCCTTAAGACATTTTACACTTGGTTAAAAATGAAGATTTTTGACTTTCACTTTTTTTACACATTTTAAATTAAATTCTTTTTTGCATATTCAATTATTTTAACTTTGTTTCATACTAACACTGTATCCCTAGCGGGGCAGTCGGAGAGAACGGAGCTCCAAATGCTACGGTCTCTACATACCTCTTTAGTCTCGTTGACTGTCATCAACCTCTTCATTCATGCCCTACGGAGGTCCTAATGCTTTTTACGTGACCTTCCTCCAGTATATATATTGATACTGTGTTTTCAAAGGTCAAACGAGGTCTAGAGGCCCCCTACCTCTCTTACCGCTAAACATACACTTTTACGTATAAAATCACCTAGCAAGTACGTGTTACATTTTATCATTCGCAAATCAGTATCGATCACCGGGCGGTAGGTACGCGTTGGTTACTGGAATATCGCCAAACCAATGGTAATGGCACGCATGATTATTAGAATCCGCTTTATATGGCTTGCGGCGAATGTATGAGCATTTTAAAGCTATAAAGTATATTTAGTAAATGTAGTAGTATTTTTTTATTTTTAATGATTTGTCCTTGCAGGGAGATCGAACCTACAAGCACCGATAACTCGATAATAACTCCATTTTTGGCACAACGTTAAACAATGGCGACATTATTCAAAAACAACAAAAATGAAATGAAACATTTTATGAAATGTAAATTGAAAGAGTAAAAGGATTTTCGCAAGCTCTGCTCTTACAGCGGTCTCTACCTGACCCTTACGTTTTTACATTCACCTATATTCCCAACTCTATTTAAATCACGCAAATATCAATTGTACATGAAAAGGGACGTGTCGGTGGAAATTGAATATGAAATAAACGTTCGCTTATTGTTTTTTTTATTTTACTTGACATTTTGTGAATATTTGTGATTTTTATATAACTTTGAATTTTATTAAAGCTTTTTTTTAAGTGAGCACCAGGGCATCATTATACTTAAAATAATTTCATTTCCACTCTGGTAAATTATATTCGTCGTTTAGTTTTATCACTCAATACTAAATTTCCTCTAGCAAACCGGATATGTAAGAAAAATCATGAAAAAAACCGCGAGAAAAGAGGGTCTTGGTAGAAGGAGGGACACACAGAGGTAGGCAGACGGACCGTTACGAAAATCATTTAAAAATTCTTAATATTAAGCTTAGATATTTTGCTACTTTTCATTATTTACTTCAGGGACATAACATATTCATTAGTGAAACTCATCGCCACATATTTTTTAATTAAATAAAAAATCCCATAAGCATCGGAGAAATTAGTCGTCGTGCAACGACACAAGCGTGCAACTGTAAACATGACAGAATTTGGGTTCGAAGGACTTCTTTTTCCTACTCATCACGAAATGAAGAACAGAGTGAGAAGAAACAGAGTGCCTTAACACTAGTTTTGAAGGTACTTTTTGACTACCCACCCTACTAAGTGCGGGAAACAACATGAAAGTATAACAAAAAACAAACATCGCACACAATGTATTTGACTTCAAATAATCCTAATACAATTTCTTATACCAAAAATACAATAAAAAACGACCAAAATTTCGGTTAATTTATCCAATTTATTACTATTACGTGAATGTCAAGGAAAATAGGACAATCCACGGCCATCTCGCTCTGAGGGGCTTATTCATCTCGAGATTAGTGTCTTTAATAAGCTTCCTGTTGCAATATTAACTTGATTATAGTAATAAAATATAATGTGTGTACACACTTAAGTATTTATTTAATGTAATTCATTATAATACTTGTTATTATTATAGTTTTCTGACGATAATTATTAAGTACATTGAGGGGTTTAGGAATTGTAAGATTTGGTTCTTTTGTGGCTTCCTGCAAACAGCATGATAACCAAAAGGAATGGTCAATATTAGGGATCCTTGCTATACTCAAAAGAAAAAAATAGAAACCCTATAGTTCCAATCATTTTATTGTCTGTGGGTTTCTTTGTCCACCTGTCAAGACTATTTTTCTTACGTTCGCGAGGTGAATTATTATATTTATAGTTCATTTGATACAAAATTAGCTCATGCTTAATTAGCACAAGCTAAATTTTTCACCATTTATGAGTTGTCTTTTGACCTACAATAATGCTATTGAAACGGAAACCTCGATGAGCAAATTCGCATCGCTCTGCCCCAATATTATGTGTAGCCTCAAGTCCCCTTATTTGTATCAAGAATATACAAGACTAGTCCTACCTAAGCCTACCTAAGTGTATAAAGAAGAAATCATACATTTTTCTTTCTTTTTTTCAAGATGAGAGAAATTCATAACGTTGAAAACATTTTTCTTTTTCATTTCACATCGAAGCTATTCGCTGGCCACTCATTTGTAATTCCACATACGTTCATGAGATTTAGGTAAAAACAGAATTTACATCACATTTTTATAAATCCATTAAACCTTTGTCGCCGGGGATTACTGCAGCGGACCTTCATTAAATAAAACTGGTTAATCTGATGGCATTAATACAATAAATTGGACCAAATAACAAAGTATAGGAATTATATATGAGCACCCTTTTAAGTGGCTTTACTGTTGACCGCAGTAATGTTCACTTTACTCCATCCTTTATCATTAAATTGATGTATTGGTATTACATCAGGAGTTCCAGGCAGATATTTTAAAATATATCTCGCATGTGACATGGTAAACAAATATCGTATTGCCAAGGCACTCCATATTAAACTTTAAATTCATTTTGTGACACTATGTGTTGAATTTAATCCAATACTGTGTTTTGTCTTACCGAAGCTGGGAAAAGTAAATGCAAAATGAATAGAATGTGCTCGTAGCTCTAAATTGTATAAGCCTAAGCTTAAATAATTCGCTAGAAACCTCTTAAAGGTTCTACTATTCATGTCCTGGCTCCATCATCAAAACATCCCAACGATACCAGAAGGACGCTGCACGTCAAACGCTGCACGATCTATAGATGTCTTTTTCAGATATATTTTGAGCAGAGTGTCTTGACACTAGATCTCTCTGCCTCCCTGTCTGAGACCTAAACTTATATAAAAGTTTTAATACTCAGAAGTTAACCTACTCCACAAATTCACAGAGCGCTATTTGAAAAAAAAACACATTTTGAATCTATTATATATGAAAATCAGCTTCCGCTCCATCGTGTTAGTTTCCAAGTGGATTTTATAACATCCCCTATAAAGCCTGTGGGTAAGTTTATTTGAACGCTATTGGCACTGAATAGATACCGTGTTAGAGTATGAATATAGTACTAGTTGATTTTTGCTCTTGTGAATAGTCGTAGGTTACGGGTAATGACTTTTAAAATAAAGTATGAATTTTTGAATGAAAGAACGTTTATATGCCTATTGTTTACACGATTATAATGTAATGTTTTATATAACGTTATTATAAAAAAGGATAATTGCTTATTAGTTGTTAGTCTACTCTTCGGTAAATTTTCCGGATTTTCAAGTTTGTTGACAGGTAAAAAATAACGCCCCCTATACTAGAGCAGAGAAATAAAAATAATTTAAATATAAACAATCCCCTGAGTGGGGATCGAACCTACAAGCATCGCGTCGTCAGTCAGATGCTGTCCTACTACTCCTCGAAGGCTCCAGAAGGAACGGAGTATCACAACATTAGGTTCGGATAAGTGTACATTCAATACAAACGTAGTAAAATATATACAGGATCATATAAAATTTGATCTTCCCAAGATCACGTACAAAGCAAACGTAGCAAAACTTTAAATTTAAAACTATCTCAAAAGCGCCAAACAAGCAAATGTATACAGATAGCTTTGATCCTAAGCCAACATTAGGACAAGGGATCCTTTTAACTGTAGTTTTCATATGTTAAGCTCTACATGAACTGTATAAGGTCTAAATTCGGTAATTCCAAAGCGGTTCAGTGCACTTCTGAAACTTTCTGAATCCATACAGAAATAGGAACAGGCCGTAATAATATTGATTCTAAACGGATTTGGCTATAGTGTTGCGGTCTCGATCCCGCAGTATAAACTACCATGTGAGCTCAATCTAACTTGCTGTGTACATATATCATGTAATTGGATATGGAAAAGTGTGGAAAAGTGTGTAAGTGCGATGGGTTCGATTCCCACTCGGGTGATTTAGTGTGTGATAATATTTAAACGGGTGAGATAATATTTAAACGGGTGAGATAATATTTAAACTTTTTACTTTTTCGTTTTCTTATAATATAATTTTTTATTACGGTTTTGTACGAATTATGTACCGGTACAGGCTTTGGGCACGTACACCCCCCTCGCCCCCTCTCCACAACCTATATTAACTAAGTTTAAACCTGTAATGCGTATTACGTTCGTACTGCACTTTGATATGTAACGTATAGATATTGACCATTCAAGCCGTAATCCATTCAGTTAGCGGTTAACTGTTCTACCGTTACTGATATGCGATGAGTTAAATTAAGCATATTATAGGCACGAATGTGGCAATATAGAATTTCTCGGTGAAGTATATAATATGCAGCATATAGGCCAGTCGTAGTACTGGAGCACAAGCGTGCGACTGGAAACGCGGCGCGTGTCTTAACACTGGGGTCCCTCTGCCTACCCTGCTGCCGACCTTGCAGCAGTCCAAGTAAGCCCGACGATTTTAGGTTCAATTCTATTTCGAGCGAATAAATTCTTTTCATTTATATTACATTACCTTTAATAATTTAGAAATTATGTCTAGATTTTCTTTTGTTTATTGTAATAATTTTCATATAATCTAAAAATAAACAATACTGTATAAAGAATATTGTTATTACCGTTGTCACAAAGAATTAAGATGTTGAAAGTTTAGATTCGGATGACATTGGTTGACGTCCAACCAAAGCAATAATAACTTTAATTAATCGACAAGTACACCTTACAGTAACTAAAAAAATAATTAAAAAACAAAAACTCTGATTGCATTTGCATAAATTGGGAAGAAGATTGAACTTTATATAGTAAATATATAAATATAAAAAAATATTATTATTTTCATATTTATATTAGTTTTTGTGTCGATTTGTACATACTTATAAAGTCGGTGTTAGTGTTATTTAAATTAATTCTATTTCTAAAGCGGTCGAAAAAGATATCTATTTCTGAGTATTTTAATTAAGAATGAGGTCAACTTAATTCTGCCCAGATGAATGTTCGCCAGCTGAGCCGTAACCCATTCAGGTGGGTAACAATGTTAGGTAGAACAAAATATTACCGCTTATAATGACTTCACACTGTATCTACGCTAATTCTCGCTACGCTAACGCTCTGTAATTAAATTTTTAAGTGAAATCATTCAAATAAAAAAAACCCAGTGTCATGCTGTATCCCGCACACAGCAGGGTAGGTAGAGAAAACCTAGTGTTCCGCCGAATTCTGAAGGCATTGCGTGTTGAGTGGCGGAACTCAACGCAGCGCTTTGCTTCGACACCAGATATTTCATTTCCTCGACTGGGGATCGATCCCACAACCAGTCGCGTTTACAATCACATGCTTGTGCCCCTGCGGCACGAGTCACGACTGACCTCGATTCAATTTTGCGTTTCTTCGTATTTCGTACAGCGTGAAGCAGTGTTCAGTAGATTTCGAATACAACTATCGAATGCTAAGTGCGTCATTATATTTTCCCTCATAATACTAACAAAAATATATTTCAAAATTTAAATTCTCCTCGCAAATATGTTTGAAAACCCATTTTGTAGAACCATTATTCCTAAGCCTAAGCCCAACAGATCAAAGGCGAATACCCGCATATTCAGTACACCTAAGCGCTCTATACTATTTGGTATCGTACATAGATTTAGAGCTTTTCTGTTATATTAATACGTGAAGCAAACACTTTGTACGTCTTTTTTCGAAATTTGTGGGGAAAGAGTATGAAATTTGGCACATTTGTCGTTAAAGCGGAGGAGAAGAAGTACAGAGTGCGGCGTTGAGTTCTGCCTTTAATTTTTTTTGGTAACTTAACTTAAAGTGCTATGAAAATTCATAACTAGATAAACAAATAATTTAAAAATTAACAATATAATAAAACCTAAACTAAAATTGTGCTCAATAAATCTTTGTTAAAATATCCCCAACATTTGTGCTTACTAAGAGATGCTCGTTACGAAACAGATTCAAAAATAGAAGAATGATATAACATTCAACTTTCGTAACGTGTCAAGTGCAGATATAGCAATTTTTATATACAGAGGCAAAAAATCACTGTTCAACTGACCATTGCCATCCAGATTGAATAAAAACAAAAAAACTATATTTCCTATGAAATTAATAATGATCTGGGTTTGAGACCCCTTTGGGCGAATGAATTATTTCATTTGACCGTACTGGTAGATTAAACGCGACGTTAAGTTTCGAAGCACGCAATGATACACGCAAGCATGGAAGTTCAGTAGCGAAAGTCAACGCCGCGCTTAGTTTACCAGAGCTAATTAGTGAAAGTAAGTTAAATATATCTTCGAGTGAGGATCGAATATGTAAAAGCAATAAGAATATCTAATGCCGATATAATTAGTTTACATTAAAATTGACTTCCAACAAGGAAGTTGGTCAGGGCAGGTCCCAGGGGGGCCGAGGGTAACTTTCCACATAAACCCAATAAAGTATTCACACTGATACAAACCTCTTGTATTATTGGAGTAGTTAATTATACATAGATACGATAAACAAAAACCCAAAATATACAACAGTACTAATATTATAAAGCCAAAGAATTTGTTTGGTTGAACATGCAAATCTCGAGAACTACTGGTTATATAGTTTATTACGTATAGTTTATTTATCTGTATAGGCTATTATAAATCACAATAATCGCTTCTATTTATCTGCGGTCAAAGTAACGGCTCTTAGAATGTGTCATACATAACTCCCCTAGCTCCCTGGTTTTCACCGCTAGCGGAGCAGGACTATTAAGGACTATGTTAAACTCGAAAGAGAAAGCTACCTGTATTTCCACCAATAATTAGTCGGGCGGAAAGGAGCGAGTAAGAAGAAAGAATTGAAATGAACTCTCAGTTCTAGGGAGCAGAGCGAAGAAATTATAAAATATAAAACTATTTATTGGTAGAAATAATAATATAAATCTAGTTTATTTAAAAAGGGGCCGGTCCGCCTCAGCTTGCCCGCTTATTTCTCTTTCGCGGTGGGACTTTAGTTATTTTCATGTGTCCGCGAACAGAGCCGCATGTGAAAGCTACTTATATGTAAAATCATTACTCTAATACCTGATCAAAAATATATGGAAATCCATTTATGTAATTTAAATAGTAATCAACCAAACTACGAGTATAGTAGAACTAATTTGCATTTCAAAAGAATTAATTCCGCTTACACTATATCCGCTTATACTTACCGAGAATTGCACAGTATTTATTTATTAATATTTACAATGAATCGATGAAAATTTTAGCTTCACGCTGTATCCCGCATGTCTGTTGTATGCGGGTTGGCAAGGGAACCTAATATTGAGACACTCCGTCACTTACGCCATCCATCCATTTTTTAAAAACACTGCGTTTTGGTAGATATTAACACTGTGCTTTGTCTCATAGCTATGAGGGGGATCATTATTTCCATTTCCTCTCTCTGGTCCCTCAAAGTATAGTGTTAAGTTCCGCTTAAGCTGGCCAGCCAGCCTGTCGCGCTTACAGACTGATGCTGGTGTACTACACTAGCTCCAAACTTTAGATGAAAGTAAAAATTAAAGATGTTTGTGGGCGGCTCTATAGCTGAAATGAGGACAGATGGGGCGACTTTATTTTATTTGGATATATTTTCAATGTGCTCTCAAAATGTAGGTGACATGTCAAACTCACTTCGTAGACGTCGACAGGTAGAATTGAAGTGGAGTTAATTAAAATTTGCAATTGGCACCAATCCTTGGGAATAAATCTGTCAAGAGTGGATAAGATATTAATATTTTAAATATTTTTTTTGAGTGTCACGATGTATCCATTAGATAAAGTTAGCTTGATGTCAAAAATTTTTAATCAGTTTTTTTTTAATCAAAATAATTCATTTTTACGAGTCGAGGATCAAACGCGCAACCAACGCGTTAAAAGTCACGCTGATAAGTTATATAAAGCTATTATATTTATTTACTTAAGCTTCATGAACCGCCTTCTGTTTTAAGTTTGACCTAATGATAAAGTGATAGATAGATGATTGATGTTCAGTAGGTACAATATTTTGTTCAATATTATATGTATATTAAAATGAGTTCTAATATGTAAATCATAATATTGTTATAATCTTTCAACATCATCAATATATTAAAAAAGTAGCTTCATTGATTTGTTTTGCCCTAATGGTCGCTCATTCATCACTACATTTGTCTCGCGGGATAAGAGATCCCTAACTTTGGATAAAAGGGTTGCGGCTCCATTATTTACTGGTATATATTCAGTATTATATATATAGAAATTATGATTTCTTTTACTGGAATGACAACCAAACCTCAAACCTTTGATATCTTTAAATGTGTTTGATATATTTTTTTTTATTTTTTAGCTTAACATTGAATCCCGCATGTGCCGTGCAGCAGTGTAGCTAAAGGGAACCCAGTGTAAAGACACTCTGTTCCTCGTTTTTTGTTCAATTTTCTAGAGAAAACAATTTGAATGTTCTAAATGAGTAATTAGTAAACGACCACACAGACTTAAAAATAGTTAATTATTCATGTAGTTTTAAATAATATAACTTGTATTATGTTGGCATTAAAATAAGAAGCAAATGGCATATACCCGGATTTTTTTATAGTAAAGAATCCAGAAAATGTGAAAAGCAGGTAAATATAATAATATAAGCGCGAACATGATTGATTGTCCCAAGGCGTCGAAATGAAAAAGATCAAAAGGCTTTTCCTGCCTCGCCGTTTTATGACGGTCACCTGATATAGTTTCATTTTGGCGATGTCTAGAAAAAGCACTGCAGAACGTTGATAGCGGGTATGTTTTATGGAATAGCGGGACCCCAATGAAGGTAGATGATCTTAAGTTGATGGAAAACTGATTTGCAAGAAATCTGTTGTCGTGAAAATGTTAATATTGGTTTTAATTGAATTTTCAATGCATATTTTGTACGATCACACCGTCTGCCATACAACAGAGTAGGTAGAGGGATCCTGGGATTGTTAAGACGCTCCATTTCCATTAAAACACTTTCGTTCTCCACTTTGAACTTTCAATGTATTTTTTTAGGTTCATGCTATGTCTCGCACATAGAAGAGAAGTTCGCACCGCCCAATTGTGGAGACATTTCGTATCGAGTGGCAGAACTTAACGCCGTGTATGCCATAATACTTTTTAAGGTATGAACTACACTCGTATTCACATTACTTGGACTTTGAATTTACAACTATCATAATTATAAACAAGAAATATATCCTAAAACTCACTTTTTTTCACAACTTTTACTATATTCCAATATTATTTCACTATTTTAATTAAAAATTCATAACTCAAAGTTGAAGTTGAGATGGGTGGGCAGGTGTCGCGACCCGGATTTAGTTATGGGTAGGATTACTCTTCGTATTTGAGGTGACTAAAAGCATTGTATCAAACTTCTTCATACTTTTTCGGAATATAAACTGTTATTTTTTTAAAATATTTTAAAAGTATTATTCCACGCTAAGGCGGGGAGCAGCTTGATAACAACGAATGGTTTAAAGGTCTGGTGCTGGTTCGAGTCTTGCTACGTTAAAAATTCTATAGGTTTTCTAAAATATTTTTCGTTATTTATATGAATACATAAAAGAAAATGTAATCAAATGTATATTGAAGTAGATCCTTTAAAACATTTTTTTAGCTTCACACGGAATCGCGCACATAGCCGGGTAAGCTGAGCGCCTTGCCTCGTTAACAGAACGAAGAAATATATAATATAATATTTCATTTCCCAGAGTAGGAATCGAACCCACAACCTGTCTCGCTTTCCACAACAGTTGCACGCTTGTACCCATCTGCTATGACTAGCCTCTAATACTGTATAACCAGGAAAAATAAAATATGTTTAGGTTTATTATACCTACCTATGCATATGAAGGGTTGACTGAAAGAAATTATTGAAATTTCAAGAAACGAGTAATGAGTGATGAAAGAAGAAGGTTTAAAAGATTTATGAAGAAAAAAATTGTGGTTAGAGAGGGAGAAACACAGTATCAAAGATAGAGGATGGTCACGTAAAAAACATGAGAACCCCTCGGAAGATACAGCGTGAATCTAAAAAAACATTCATATTAATTTTAATGATAAAATCTCTTAAACTTTACTTTAAAGCTATATTTTAAATATAAATGCCTTAAAATTGCTTAAAACACACTTATATCAAAAACTTTGTCTAACTCATTATGAACTTTCGCAAGACATTTTTCATTATAATTAAAGTTATGCACCTTTACGCTTTTGCCGTGGAACTTAACGCCCCGCTTGTTCTGACAGGGCGAGAAAATAATAATAATTTATATATGATCACTTCCCCGAGAGAGGATCGAACTCACAACCAGAACTCGCTTAATTGTGTCGGATGCTGTTCCACTGAGTCACGGTGGCCTTAATTAAAACTACAATAAACTTTAAATAAATGACATTTATAGAACAATTTCTCATGAAAATGAGAAGTGGAATATAATACAAAAATTGTTGAATTCGTGCGGCAATTATGCCTGTTGTATTCCGAAAGATAAAAACAAATTTTGGGCCATACAAAATAATCCATCTCTGAAACAAAAGGAAACAAAATGAGTCCTTTGGGTGCTTTAAAGCGAATAACAATTTTTTTTCACTGTCCGTCCAACTTTGAAGATACTAAATTGCCGTTTTTATTATCGCGTTCTAAATACGCGGCCGCTTCGCTTGGGGTTTTGTCTTTCAATGTTTCGGTTCGGGCAGATTAAACCTCTGCGTTTGACTTTACGCGATGATGATTTCTAGAATATTTTTCATGTTTACGTATAGCTAACAGTTACCACGAAGGCGGTAATAATAGAATCATTTCTAATATGATTTGGTATAGAGATTGGATTGCATGTCCCAGCAATTCATGCAATGCTTAGTAGTTTCTTCTCTGCAAAGTAAAAAAATTAATTTTACCTCATCCTGTTCTCTCTCTTTAAATTATATAAAAAAATTATTATTTCACACTTTTTGTTAACTAATAAATATTAGTTTCGTTATTAGAATTATAAGATGAAAAATTTGCAATCTTATTATTTCCTTGAAGGTCGTGAGGATTTGAACGGCTTCAAATTAACTTAATTCTATCAATTTCACAGTCCACAACAGTAGGCTATCGCTGCTACCATCCCTGCGTACTAAGTGCGAGCTAACGTAATACTAAAGTTACTATTACCATTATAAGAATGAATAAAAATAAAGTTCAAAAACTACCAGTAGTCTTAGTTACTCTTACTCAATTCATTTATTATAACAAAAGAACAAAACATATATTATTTAAATATGCTAATTGAGACCTTCCTTTTGACACTAAACATGATACAATTCTAAAACTTTTCTTATTTTATAACCAGCGGACAATTGAGACGCTTCCATTTATACCTCATTTATTAATCTATATATATAAAATCGAAAGGTCACTCACTCATCACGAAATCTCAGAAACTACATGTGCTAGGAATCTCAAATTTTGCATAGTAGTTACTTATAGGACGTAGGTGCTCGCTAAGACGGGAATTTGCAATATTCGATTTCTAAGGGGTTGTTTTTGGGGTCGAAAGTTTGTATGAAACTTCGTTACTACAAATGCTAGGAGTCTCAAATTTATAGTTCGTAGTCATGGAGACAGAAATTAATAATAACATAGTTCACGCGGGTGAAACCGCGAGCGGGCCGCTAGTCTAAGATAAATATTTTAGAAGCTACGGGAGAACAGAAGAGTATGCACAATATATACCTACTTGAAAAAATATTCACATCTTGTATTGCGGACTATACAAGGAAACATTATTATAAATAATTTAAAAAAACACTTCCCATCAGATTGTAAGCAAGAAACGTTCAATCAATGTCTCCTTTTATAATATTTCCGTATAATACTAAAACGCTCAGTTAGTAGCGCAGTTGCAAAAACTTCAACCTTCAGCCCCGCTCCCTGCATAAATCTTAAAAGTTTGTTCAGATATATACAAGTAACAAAAGGAATTTATCTTCTGTTATATTATGTTTAGCTTCTATAATTTTTCAATATTTTAAAATTGATCATTGTGAAGATATATTTTAAAACATTTATTATACAACTAAAAGTTTTATATACATTGAAATTTTATTTATGAACAATAAAGACTGAGATTTCAATTTGCGTTTTCTCATGTACGTTCAAATGTTGCAAATTACGAGAGATTTATTTTCCAAGTCTGATTAGACTTTGTATATAGAACATTGTATACGTCTAATTTAGAAAATAATATAAAGCAATCCTCCTTTCTCCCCTTTCCTTTAAAATGCACATCGCACCTCCACTGTCGCAGTGACTTGAAATGATTTCTTTTGAAACGTGTCCTAAAAGACCTGTAAAAATTTCGCGGTTATACCCTCTCTGTCCTATTTGTGTATAAATTTACTATGAACATATTCTTGGTCGTACATATCCTATTAAGACAGTTTTCGTAATTTAGCGAGGGGTGTAATTAATATATTTTTTAAAATGACTGTAACGAACAGAGAAAAAACTAACAAAAACTATTTAGTATTCCAGAGAGTCACTAAAAGGGTGCCGAGCTCATCGGGTTACAGTGCCTTGGACTTGTGAGTTGTGACCCAAGTAGTGTTCAAAGGGTTCCTTTAAATATTTATTAACCGTTAAAAATGCAATAAAATATTTTCTTTGAAATATCGGTAAAAGTGAAATTCATCAATATTCGTCAGCTGTTCTAATTAAGGTTATGACTGTGCATTCAGTAAAGCTTTAAGCTTTATAAATGGCTAGTCTATTGCAGTAAACGTAAATTAATTTGTTTATTTATACAAATTATATAATTGTAACAGTAGTTTGCTGGTGTGTTCTTGGATGAAGGTGAACAGCGGCCTCGCTATACGTAAATCGTAAATTAAAATAAAAGCAACATCAGCACAAGTATGTATAAATGCTATAAAGAAGCATTCTGTAACTACAATTCCATGCCACAATATAACACGCTTCGTATGTCAAACGAAACATATTTTCCATTTTCACAATTGATCGGTAGCATATATTACTATGAATCGTATATAAATATAACATTCAACTATAGCTCTAATTGTCAAACTATTTAGATATATTTTCGTTCGCACAATATTGGTCAATCCCCGTCGAAAGCACCGGATACGGCATTTAAATTATCTGACCATTTTTATCACGGCTGAGTAATTTACCTGACAGACCTTGGCTGTCGTAATTTTGTTTACAATTTTTTTTTTTAAAATCGAGTCTAGAAAAATCGTTAAGCTATAAACTTATTGTTACGCTTTATCCGGCGTATATGTCTGCTATAGGCGGAGAGAATCTGGTGTCCAGACACGGAGACTAGATAATAAGATAGAGACTAGTGTACATCATTACTCATTAAGTAACTTTACATACCAAATGATAGAATCTAACACCATACTAGGTTGAACCTGATCTGACCAGACAGGAATTCCTTTACTTTGGTATGTACTGTTTATGCAATATACATATATGTATAGGATATTCGGTATATTAATATATGTTTGTGGTTAACATATGATGTACAAATGTATGAATTATGGTGGTAAATACTGTTACTAGAAAGAATCCCGCTTACAACAGAGTAGGCAAACTTTAGAGTTAAGACACTCTGTTCTCCTAACGAAATTTGATAACTTTAATAATAAATAAGCGTTACAGTATAAATAAGCGTTGTATTTACAATAATACTATAAATACAGAATTTCATATACAATAAAAAAAATAGAAACAACACAAAACAAATGAAACGCTATTTCTGATTTGCGATAAAATAAGTAAACCTGAAATGACATTGTACATACTGTACACACACCCTGCCACGAATGATGATGGATGGGCGAGTTGTTTTTGCAATGTTTCAACTGGAATACTGAAAACTATTTATATTTGTAGCCGTCGCTGTCGTTGTCTGTATCTATATTTTTTTTAGTTTTACACTTCGCCTGTGATTCGGATATAGCAGGGTAGGCAACATAATATTAAAACACTCTGCTCTACGCAGGGTTGCTTGTCCTCCCTTTTCCGAGTAGAAATGAAACCCACAATCCTCGATATTACTGTCAGCTGGTCTGCCGCTCTAGTATAAATTTATTGATACCTAACCAGTTTTAGGTATCAATAAATAGAAATGCGACAGTTCGCATTTCAATTTTCTGTCTCATTTAGTATCGTCTGGCTCGTGGCTGTCGGAACGCGCCTGATCTCACACGACGGCTAGGTTAGAGCTGAATCAAAACAAATCAAAGTTATAATATTTTTCGTTCTAAGAGTGTTCTATTAATAATTTCTTACTTAAAATATATATTTGTACAGTATTTTTTTAAAAATACTGAATATGCAGTATTTCTTTTTAATAAAATAAATAGATTTATAGTAAAACATCTTATTTAAGTGGGCAATATTTATGATGAGTGATTGTATTTTTTGTATTATGCTTTTATCAGAATCATGAATCACCAATACAAGGTACGTAAAATGAAGCTCGTGTTAAGACTGTGAATTCTTTAGACCTCTAACATTAAAACCTCGAAAATACGAAGGAACGTGAAAAAGTAATCCTAAATCAGCGCTAGTAACAGTGGCCATTAGACTATCTGGCACCTGTTCCGCTCCATTTAACTTGAGCCAAAGAGACTGAACGTTAAAATTACAAGGCTGCTTAGAGTAATCTTTTGACGTTTTTAGAATCCCTTTATGTCCTAGTAGCTTTCATTGAGATGTCCTACAAAATATAGTGTTACGCAATCTTAGCCTTCAATTTCAATATATAGAAGGAATAGAAAGGAAAAAAAAAAGTTTAAATTATTTCGACGTTCGCATTCTTCTCGTCTTTTAAACAGAAAAATATTTCAAAAGTATAAACATGGGACTACTGTACCAGATGGTCGGCCGCTGTGGCACCGAGGCACAAGCGTGCTACAAACACAATTACGTATCTGATCTAAAACATGTTATATACGGTATTAATTCAGTAATCTACATCTGATTGATATCTTAGAAGAAAAAAAGATAAATAACGGTAATTTTCCGGCTTCCTTCGAATAAGGATCGAAGTATCTCATTAGGGAACGTTATACATTATAGAATATACAGGTGGAAGAGGCAGCGCTTCTTTTACTGAAACTGCATATACTTAGGGTAAAATATTTCAAACCCGGAGCTAAAAAAATTAATCAAGATGCCTCAACAGTTTGGACGTGGGATTTTTTTTTCATTTCACGATTTTTCTCCATTACACCTGTATTTCGTGTGACGCGTTGCCAAACTTCTACTTTTCATTCGTCAAAACATAACCGAACGAGAAAGAACGATATCGCGCGTTCTTTTTCACGCAATTACCTATTTATTATAATAAATCCAAACAACGTTCAAAGCTCTTATAAAAATCCTTCTTTAAGGCAATTTATTATATCTCCTTTATTGTGAAATTATTTAGAAATAATGCATGGTTATTGAACCACCCACAAAATTATATTCAACATTTTTAACACACAAAATGATATTGAACTACAATAGTTAGGTACTTACCTTTAACATTAGTTTTACATCGTCGTTGTCGCATTCTCCTTTTACTAGCACTAATATTTGCATCACAAGTAATATTAAAAACTCAACATTTGTTTGAAATGTCTTAAAAGAATGTATGTTTTGATATTACACTCAAATACTAACACTCAATAGTTTCACATTTGAGAAAAATACTCAGTAATCACACCATCACGATCACGAAACATTCATCACGATTTTAGAAATCCGATTAATGATAAAATTAATATTAAACAACATCCAAATAATTTAAAACACTTAATAATTATTCAACGTATAAAGTCGAACAAAATAATGTAAATACAACAGAACTTATCCGTTCCGCGGCTATGTTCTGTTCTTACACAGATAATTAATAACATTGTAATAGTTGCCACTAACTAAAATACTTCTCGAACATTCTTTTAATTTTTTATTAAGATTTTCATTATTATTTATATTTTTTTAATTATTTTGATAGTAAATCGTATAAAAATTAAATAGAAACTAGTCTTATAATGTTAATGTTATGTCTTTTTTCTTTTTATAATTATTACTATAAACATAATTATTAAAACATAAATCTTAAATAAAAACTAGTATTCAGATTTTGAGGTAAAATATTTTTTTTATAAAATCAGAATTGGTTTTTGATTTAATCAAATAGTAATTGATATATCTAAGCATTTACATATTTAGCGGAAATAGTAATGAGAATTTTATAACATCTTAAGAAATTGACAGTTTCTGTAAGTGGTACTTGTAATTTCGTGGTTTTAGGGACACGGTATTGAATAGAAAGTATCGATACTGTACTTATGAGTAGTATCGAAAAAAAGTATCGTACCCTCAAAAGTATCGATACTTTGAAGTATCGAGTACTTTTTTTTAGAGCCTAATGCAAATATGTAGCAATCGATAGTATCGATAGTATCGATACTATAGTATCGTCACACGGGATTATATGTACTGATACTCCTATTTACCTTAAGGAGCGCTTTTCCTTCCTAGGCTCCAATTCCCGTCTTCCGCTCACCCTCCGCTCGAAAAGTGACAATGTTCTAGAAACACCATTGTGCCGTACCCACTGTTACACTAAATCGTTTACTGTTGAAGCAGTAAAATTGTGGAACGCGTTACCACGAAATATTAGGCAATCTACCTCTATAAACATTTTTAAAAGAAGAGTCAAAAATTATTATCTTTATATGGAGAGTAGTAATTAATGTGTGCTAATTTATTTTCCCTTTATTTATTTATTTGCTATATATCTTACGTATATAATCAGTGTATATATAAGAATTTGTGTATGTTTGTGTGTATATGTATGTATGTATGTATATATATGTGTATGTATGTATGTATGTGTGTATGTATGTATGGTTATATTATATAATTTATTTATTTATTTTATTTCTTTGTTTTCTTATTTATTTATTTAGTTATTTTTCGCGTCACTTTGCACCGCATTATGCCCGCACTTTTAATTATATCCTTCCGGAATTTGGTTGCCTGGAAGAGATCACTTGTAGTGATAAGGCCGCCTTTGTGCATTTTGTTGTAAGTATTTTTTGTATTGTATCTTTTTAAGTGTGCAATAAAGATTTTTATTATTATTATTATTACTGTGAAGTCTGAGGAATATTAATTATATTTAGATTAAATTTTATTTTACTCTGGTTAGGAATGTAAAATTTGGTCTCAGGTAAGAATTATGATAAAATACATTATTTTTCATACTGATCTATATTAGATTCAATAAAAATATTTTCCTTATGTAAAATTGGATCCAATAACAGCGACGTTTAACCACGCAAGTCCCGTCTGCGCCACGATAATCTCGTTCATCTTACTACACTGAACACTACACTGTTCCTGTGTGTGTATCATAAGCTCCTAATCTATTGTAGGTACGGACTTTGTTTTTGCTTCACTGAAATATGGCTGAGCTTTTGCTAATCCTTTGTCCTAATGACACTCACCCGAGCTCTGGAGCTTCGAGCGTCGCATATCTCTAGATTAAACATGTCCTTTAATGATTTGTAAAACTTGATTTATAATTTTATTTACTGAACTAATTTATAATTTTTTATTTATTATTGGTGGACTTCTCTATGAAAGCTCTCTTCCAGCCAATCAGTGGGAGTTGATGAGTATCAATTAGCTGTGCGTGTAAATATATGTACATATCGCACCTTTAGAATTATATAGACCTAATTCAAAAATGTCAATTAGGTCTCTATAATTCTAAAGGTGCGATATGTATGTATTATAATAATAAAGATTATTTTAAAATATTTTTACCAGCTAATTTTATTATTATTATTATGATACATACATCATGAATATGAAACGAATAGATAATGAATAAGAATACAGAGATAAAAATGCGATAGAATATATATATAGATAGTTAAAGTCACACAAATCAAATATTCTTTACTTTAAATAGAAAAAAAAATGATAAATTTACGTGATAAGAAAACATTGATGAAAAATTACATACTTTTATGAATTGAATTACTATCACTCAATAATTAGAACTCAACGCCGCGCTTTGCTTCGACACCAGAGCCCTGAAAGGGAAATATAAATAAAAAAATCATTTCCTCGAGTGGTGATCGAACCCACAACCTTCGCGTTACAGTTACCTTTATACTGCTGCGCCACGACGGCCTAATCATTGAGCTTTATTAATCAGCATGCTGAGCAATATGTTTAAGGAGAAAACATCTTAACCAAGTCTGTGATTTTTAAAAAGGAATTAGTATTAAGAATAGGTTCAATTAATTAAAAAATAAAAATATACATTAGATTATATCTATAACAATGATAATAATGGTATTTACAGCTTCATGCTTTATGCCACATAGCAGAGTAACCAGGGGAAACCTAGTGTTAAGACACTTCGAACTTTCGTTTCAAGATATTGTGTGTTGAGTAGTGGAACTCAACGTCGCGCTTTGTCTACCATGGCGGGAGTCCAACAAGATATAAAAAAATCAACCCAAAACTTTATCGAGCTTGGAAATCTGGTAATCTTCCAATTCCTCTAGTAATATAATAATATATAAAAAATCTGCACATACTTACGTAGAGTCCATAAAACTGGCAGACATTGACTTTTGGCACCAACAACTCGGTCAGAATACTGTTTTAAATTTTCTGAATATAAATTAGACGCAATGCGATTTTAAGATAAAGCTAAGGGAAGAAATAGTTCTTACGCTGCGACGCAGTAGCACAGTCGCACCAACTCTGTGACTGATAGAACGCGACAGTTATAGGTTCTAATACTTGGTTAGACATAAGATGAAGTTGACGTTGAACGTCGCCATTTTAAACGAAAAATGTTTTAGCCACGATTCTATTATTATATGAAATATTAGAGTATGATTTAAACACACAACCACAACAACTATTCATACCCCTACTGCGAATCGAATTCACAACCGTCGCGCTTACAGTGAAGCGACGCGTCGCTTCGCGTCGCGAATTTGATTCGCAGTCGTGGCCTCAATGACTCTGACAAAAATAAATATTTCATTCATTTACATATATAAGACTTAAAAACTAACTTTAACGATTGATGTAAAATTCACATTTTTATTCCTTTCCAGAAAATAATCTTCCCATTCTTTAGAACTAAAAATTGTTTGTCATGACTTGCTTGTAATTTCCACCAAAAGATGAAAGAGAGCGAGCGAGGTCCTCCTCCGCTAAGTACTAACAATTAGAGATTTTCTTTGCTTGTAATGATGCAGACTTTAAAAATTTTCACAATGAAGAATAAAAATATCTATAGTTATTAAGAATTCTTTATTTTATTTTGACTCATCTTTTGTAATGTACGCTGCGTTGAGCTTCACCACTCGACAGTGGACAAACACCCTACCATCACCATTCAACCAGCCACACGATACATTTAGTACGAAACTTGTCCCATATATCATATTTACATAGTGAAAATAAGCTAGTTGTACCGACATCCATCATTCATACGTTGCTTATGCTTACACCATCCATCTTGTGCCGACATCGAGATCGGCTCGCGGCTGTCGCGTGACGGATCGCGGAAATATTCTGATATGTGACATATTGTATACTGTACTGTTAGTTATGCGTGACATGCAGGTGCGATTATTGATAGTTAATTATTTTCATTTGCAAGAATAAACAGAGAAAAACTAGTGTTAAGACACTCTTTTCTACATTACTATATTTTTTGCCTATCTTGAAAACTTGACGTTACATTTTAGACAATTAGTTGATTTGCCACTTCGTCTATATAAACATATGAAAGGATTAATATTCTCATGAATGAGAACTCAATTCATTAAGGTCTGGAGTAATCAATTATTGTCACTGAATTATTTTGTACAGGTAATACAAAAAAGAAGTTAATTGGATTTTAAATTATCATTTATTAGAACCCGTTAATTCATTACACAGATTAATTACAAGTAACAATGAATGGATAGATGCATCACAAGCCGAACGCTTGTTGTTGTTCATCAATTTATAAGACATTATTAAGTCACTTTTTTATTTTGAAAATAAAAGCACACTACTTGCTACTAAAACATACACTCAACAGGCAATGTGTCGGGCGGCGTCTAAATGTAAATGTGACTGAATGTGTAATGTGTCGTAACGCAGTGAGTCTGACTGTAAACGTGACGGTTTTAGGTTCGATTGCCGCTCGAGATAATGAAATATTTTAATTTTTTCGATAATCTTCTTAAGAAGCGAAAGCAATGCTTCTTAAGAAGGGAGAACTCTACTATATGCGGGATACAATGTAAAACTAAGAAAAAAGTAATAATTTCTGTCTGTTTTTAGATGAAATTAACGGATTCTCTAAATTTTTTACGATACTTTCTTTTCTTTTTCTTAAAAGAGTCTCAGAATATATAAAAAAGAATATATCATATCTCTATCAGCCCTACATTATAACGATGTTATAAACAGGCTATAACAATGTATGATTTTATAATGTTCCTTTTTTTATGTGATCATTATGTTTCTATACACGTATTGTGGGTGTCATAGTCACCAAAATGGGGGATCCATTTGATGTTATTATAAAGGGTTTTGGAAAATGTACCAAGTCGAATACAGTACTGGATATATATTTTTTTATTTTTCGTGATTATGAGAGTTTCCTAACTCCCCACTTCTACTTAAATACTCAATTTGTCCTTCTTATTGGTAACTAATGTCAAATCTGTTAGGTATACCATATATAAAGTACTCGAAATCGTGCTTTCCCTTTTCACCTACGCTGGCTGGCTGCGCTACAAAATAAATATTCTTATCTAATTATACTTATCTAATAAATATAGAAGAAAGAGAAAATTAAAAAAATTAAAACCAAATCAAATCAACACTCAGGACTAACAAGCCAATTAAGTAGTTACTGTAGCGAAAAATCTCAAAGGTCCGTTATAAAGATGGAAAACAGACAAATCTGTTTCGTTCATTAGGTTGTTAAATATTTGCTTCTCAGAGGATTTACCAGTGCGAGTGACTGTAGTTAGAAGTATTTACTTGTAATTTCAAAAAAATACAAATTTAATTATATTACTATGAGGTCGTCGTGGCCTAGTGGCATAATGTTTTACTGTAGATATGAGCTATGGGTTGAGCTATTATGCCGATTTGGGGGAACAATTTTTTTTTTATTTTTCTGCTGTGATACGACAAAAAGCGCGACGTTGAGTTCCGCCACTCAACAGGCAATGTATCAAAAAAAATTCAGAAAGTGGGGAACTAGTACTTTAACATAATATGTATTTTTGCATATTATTACCATCTTTAATACATAAAACTTGCAAACATATAAAAATTGTAAATTTAACTTATTAATTTATTTCTTTCAATAATAGCCCTATATAGCGCTATCGAGTATCAGCTGGACTGTACATGCAATTTACGGTGTGAAATCGAGTGTTATATCCGGAAAATTAATTTTAGCTTACCGATGATTCAAAATGTTGCTATTTGCAATATAACGTGAAGATAATCAAGTGGCGCAGTCAGCGTACCTATGCTTAACTGAACATCAAAGTAATAGGTTTGTATTGTTATGTTATGTTAACTAAATACATATATGAGGCCGTCGCGGCAGAAGCATGTGACTGTAACGCAACGTATATCCAGGATACATCAAGCTGAATAAATTATATACTCGTATCGTAAAAAATACACTGCTTAACCAACTTACTAAATGTTGGCAAAAACACAATGAAATTATGACGACCTCGACGAAAAATACAATTACAAAATTTCCATGTGAGAATCTGTGGAAAAATCTCAGCACAAGATTTCTCAAAAATCGTCAACAGTATACACCGTTTCTGATACATGAA
Organism: Heliconius numata; assembly: GCA_016802625.1. Taxonomy (NCBI): domain Eukaryota; kingdom Metazoa; phylum Arthropoda; class Insecta; order Lepidoptera; family Nymphalidae; genus Heliconius; species Heliconius numata. The sequence continues at coordinate 535,095 of JAEBDU010000071.1, forward strand.
ATGGAACGAAATGAACGGCTTACACAAGCGGAGAGAGTAAAGCCACAATTAGTCACACGTTGAAGGAAATTGATTCAGACAATGCTGAGCGTGGAATAGAAGATTTTGCGTTTGTAGAACACTCAATTCACATTGTTGGAATGGAAAACCGAAGTCGATGATTCAAATTAAATTTATCTTGTTCAAGAATGTGTAACTAACAAGTTTATTTGTAAAGTATAAAGGTAGAATTGTTACGTGTTACATTTATTTGTTCCACGTATTCTACAGACGAACAATGTGACGCCATTCTGTTAGGCTAAACTCAGAGTCATCAATTAGATATAAAATGAGATTTAAACATAAACACAAAAATCTAAGTCGATTTTGACAGTGTTACATCCCTCTCCAATTATATAAAGAATTTCAATTTCATAAAGAAATTGACAGTAAAAATTTAGTTTTATCTAAAGTCAGATATTTGTAAGTTCTCTTATAATCATAATTGTAAAGTAGGTCATATAACATATTAAATCATTAAATTAATGTCACACACGAATGAGGGCTAAATCTGGATTAAAGTGTAACTTCATACGTATCTTCCATGCACCGAACACTGCGGAGTTTTTAAATGAGATGGGGTCGTGATATGGTGGAATAAAGTTCCGACGAGAACGGATTAGCAAGAATGGAATTTCATTAAAGTGCATATTACAATTTGTGTAGTGTAGGCGAAATTGCTTGAATCTGGATTATTCCTGCTATTTTTATTTTGGATAGGTAGAGAGAGAGAACCTTCCGTTAAGATACTCCGTGTTCTACTTTTCGGCTATTTTGGTCATTTAAAGCAGGAATTGAACCTATAATCTTTGCACAATTATCCAAATTTTTGGAAAATTTGTTATTTTGTATACCTACATCAGAATGATGAGTGACGTATAATAGACACTGAACCCTTAACTGTTGCATGTCTGGCCAAACATACCGACTTTATCACGAAGACGCATTTTATAGCGGCTAAAATATATTATATAATGTATAAAAAATAAGAATTCAAATTTCTAAATTTCCATAACATTAGGTTCTCTCTTCCAAAAGAGAGAACCTAATGTTTGAGACTCTGTCTTTCTGTCTATCTACTTTTCGATCATTATTGACGTTTTTACGAGGAAATTGAACCCATACAAGATTAGCCATGAGGCCAGTTGTGGCGCAGGGCTAAAATAGTGTGACTGTAAATGCGACTAGTTGTAGGTTCTGTCCCCACTCGGGGAAATTAAATATTTAATATTTCCGTTTCTTCATTCTGGTGTCGAGGCAAAGGGCGGCGTTGAGTTCTCTCACCCAACATGCAATGCCTTCAGAATTCGGCGGAATCTAGAGAACGGAATATCTTAACACTAGGTTCCCTCTGCCTACCCTGATGCTGACGTGAGGAACGTGAGGCCGCAAAAAATATGATTAGCCAGACTTACCAACGACTGCCCGACGATGTAATGGAATTTCATTAAAGCGCATATTACGCCCGTTTGTATAATGTATGCAAAATTGCTAGAATCTGGATGCTGACCGAATTGATGCTCGAGAGTTTAATAATGAAGCTATTAATCTCAGTCAGCTTTCAAATTTTAAATGCACTTAGCGATGAGATGTGAAAATCTCGCAAGTTATATTAAAAACCCAGTGAACCCTTGTCTGTATATACGCGTATTTAATTATTGGGGTGACTTTGAATTATATTTTATGGACGTGTTCTAAGTGATTGTAAGTTTTCTCGAGCAGTTTTTTTTGGGAGAACTCAGTGTTAAGACACTGTGTTCCTTACTTTCTGCCCAAATGTCGAGACATTGCGCGGCACTCAGCCGAAATGTTCTATGTTGTTACCAGAATGAGAATCCGTCACATGCGTCACGTCTACAGCTAAATGCTGTACTGATTCCATTACTTAGTATAATTGCAGTGTTTCAGCCTGAAAAGAAAATAATTTGATTATCTCTTAAGAAAATGAATTGTTTTCAATTTCCTCGCTCTGGTATATAACGTTACCTTGGCTTGAGACACTAAATTTTTATAGTTTACCCTGATATATAATAACGTGTAGCTGAAAATAAGACTTACTAGACTCCAAACCATCTGCGATAGGATATGAGATCTATAAAAACCATTCAAAATGTCAAATGCAAAAGATGAATCGTTTGAAATATTCAAGGAAAGTACTTTGCATAAAATTGCATATCCCTACAAGTGTCGAGCTCACAATAAAAATCTCATATTTGTCAGATTTATGTGATGGATATTACGATTTAAATATTTGAATTCTTACATAGTTTATGTAATTTTCTTTCGTTTATTAACAATGACTAAGAATTGCATAGGGCAAATGACGTATTCTAAGTGCCCGAAGTACCTGTACCTGTGATTAAAGCTTTAATCACAGGTACAGTGGGTTACATTGGAAACTATAATATAATAACCTTCTTCGATAAATGCGAGGAAGGCTATATTTCATCACCATATTTGTCTAAGCCCAGAATATATTTTTCACTTAGAATCAATAGCTCATGAGATTAGGGAGTCCAGCCAAATAAACTTTATAATAACATACACATAAAAAAATTCAACATTTTTTTTTCAACATAAAATTCAAAACTACAAAATTTTGTTTCAAATATACCATTGTATAGTTTCATTTTCGTTTACTTGATTGTTTGTACCCCTTAGAAATCGAATATTGCAAATTCCCGTCTTAGCGAGCACCTACGTCCTGTAAATAACTCCTATGCAAAATTTGAGATTCCTAGCACATGTAGTTTCTGAGATTTCGTGATGAGTGAGTGACCTTTCGATTTTATATATATAGATTAAATAAAATAAGCTTTCATAGAAAACTCAATCTAAAGATGAAGGACTCTGTTAAAATGATAAAAATAAAGGATTAAGATATAAACTAAGCAAATGATTATTTTTCATCTCAATACAATTTATTAATTGTTGTTGACAGGGTGACATTAGCATCTATAAGCATTACTCATATTAAATTGACAGAAAATTTACAATAACGTGTCATAATAATTATCAACATAATGAATATGAATGAATATTTATTGTATAAGATTTAATATCTATCACGCCAACCACTAAGCCCACGAATATTATTATTAGAGATAAATGTTACGACCAAAAATCAAAAAAGATGAAAGTTAAAGAAAAACATCTTATAAATTGGATGAAAATATATACTCGTATATATCTCTCCCACAAGATTTCGTAATAAAAAATTTGGTACAAAATACCCGGAGTGGTGTCAGCACCCTTAGTAACTTAAGTTGGGCCAGGCTTGCGTGATCAGAAATCTGAGAGGGCGTGTTTAATCTTCCAAGTTTCTCCATACCTACAGTCACCCCAGTTGTTAGGGGACGGATAAGCGTCTGCTTTACGTCAAATATAATTTAGCTCGAAGATAACTTTGGAAGTTTATGCGACCAAAATTTTTTTAAAAAATATATTCAAAGATGTCAATATCTAAACATCGAATGCTTTTTAAAAACATTTTGACAGTCTTAGATAATTTATAATTTGTCTATGTATATTTTAGATATATAACCCTGTATTGAAAATGCTTATCACATATAAATTTCCTGCCCCAGATATACGTCATTTGAAGTATTTAGATGTCAGAGTCAACATTATTATGCATGAATCATATTACCTCTGCAAACACGCCATTAGAATATTGGTTTATACCAGAATTCTCGTACACTCGTTACTTATGTACTTACGTGATAGCTATACGTGCAGCTCTCAGCATATTTCGTATTACATACAATATGTACCTTATTTTCGTGTGTATATTTATGACCTGGCGTCTAAAACGTGGGATTTGATTTTTTTTTCTTTGACTTCGAGTAGCGTTTTTCCCTTTCTATTCCTACACCCGTGTGGAATTCTAGTCTAGTTCTAAATATCGATACAAGATTTAGTCGCAAAGATATATGCTTTGAATTATTTATTTTATGAAAATTTTGGAAAACCACAGAGTTAGTTTCTCAGAGAATATAAAATGAATGTAAATGCGAACTAACACTATTTACGAGTATATCAACGTTGTCGATAGTCTAAAAGTTAATGGTACAGATAATACAATTTCTGCTTTAATTAGCATTTTGTTTAATGCGCATTCGGGAACTCGTGGGATTTGTTTTTTTTTATTTCTTCTTTCTTATGGTATAAAACTAAGAGCGGCGTTGAGTTCCACTACTTAATGTACAATGTCTAAAAAATTAGGCGAAAAGTGGGTAATGAAGACGTTCCTTCGGCCTACACTGCTTAAAGCGGGCTACATAAAGTAAAAAAATATTCCAATTACCTACATCGAATAATGGACATACATAACTAAAAAACTAAAGTGATTTGTAATTTTTCCAAGAGTTCATAACATGATAAATATATGTTATTCGCTGTTATACGCATAGAGTTTCTATTTTTCGTCTAAAAAGAGTAGATGTGGCGGGAAATCTTAAAACAACCCTCTCACGACGCAGGCAGGCAGGCAGGCAGGTACAATTATTTGTTTTTGCGTTTTTAAATAGTGCCCATTGTCCCTATTCAACGGGTACGAAAAAATATGACGTATTCGTAGCACGACAACGTCGGGACGCGGGTAATAGAGCGCGGGCGCTATTAAGAATTTAAAAAGCTCAGTGCGATTGTTTCACACCCGTCTCGCCACATGCCTTCCAAATTCTATGGTTTGAGATGAGCTTTCATTTGAACTTTTCCACCAACGATATTGTACTTTTTTATGTGTGTGTTTTATCACTGCGTCCCCATTGCGGCGGTGGCGGGAACTGTGTTTTTTAATTGTGCGTGGTTACTAAGTGAATTTTCTTTTTAATAATAGTAAATTGATATTTAAAATTTAATAGTAGTAAATAGAAGCTGTCCTAGTGCAATAGCACAGCGTCTGACTGCGTACATGATGGTTGTAGGTTCGATTTCCCTCGAGGATATGAAATATTTTCTCAGTTTTGTAAAAAAAACAGCGTAGCATTGAGTTCTGCTAACTCAACAGTCAACTTGGAATAATTAAAATTCAGGCGAATTTGAAAACGTAACGAGTGTAATAACAATAGATTGTCTCTGCCAGGCCATCTGCCTACCTGCATCGGGATATGAAAAAAATATAATAAAAAATATTTATATAATATACTTCATTGGTTCAAAGGTCAAGTGAAGCCTCATTATAGTCTCGTCTAAACTTAGATAAAGCTTACAGAAGAGTCCTGACAATAATTTATCAGCGTCTGTTATCTTTGAGGTCATGGTCGTACCAATAGAATTAGAACATAATAGAAAATATATCGCATCAGTATACATATATTTTAAATGAAACTATATAAGCGGATTAATCGCGTATATTTCACGGGTACTCTGCCGGCTCCCCGGGACCACGGACTACTGTAAAGTGTTGGTAACGGTTAATCCGGTTAAATACTTTCATTCTTCATTGTAATAATCGTGAAAATCAAAGATCTTGCTAAATATACATGTATCTTGGAATTTTATAGCTTCATGCTGTAACCCATATAGCCTGGTAAGCAGAGTGAAGTAACAATACTAGAGCAGTATCCCACTTTCCTAGGTAAAACAAAACGCTGAGTTGAGTTCTAATACTTAATAAATAATATCTCGAGTTCGGAGAGAAAGTGGATAGTGGAAAGTTTTGACTAAAGGTTATTTTTGCTTGTTATGTCGGGAAAAGTGAGAAGCTGGAAAAAGATGAAATTGGACTGCAGCATTTGAGAACTTAAAGAACAGATTTGAATCGTTCGCCACCTTGAAGATACTTACAGAAAAAAGCCAAGAAGCAGTCGGTAGCAGATGCAATCCCCGCAATATTGTGTATTGAATGACTTATGACCAACATATTGGTTTTTGGTAAGATTCTAGAAGATATGAGACATGGGTTTCTCTTTAAATATATGAAATTCGAGACTGTAAATTATAATAATAAATCTTTACTGCACACATAGAACAAAAAAATAACTATAATAAAAGATACAGTAATCAATTTAGAGTTGATTACTGTAACTAAATTGTATTACTATAAAACAATACAATATATATAGATTTGAATTAGAACCGTCAAATGTAAAAACTACAACGTAGTACTACATCCGATAGATTCAATTACTTTCCCATTGTTAGAAACAAAGTGGAAATTCAATGTATCGGATACCAAATAATAGAATAACTATTGTATACTATGACGAGGTGTGTATATAAGTACAGGTCGACGTCCGTACTTTGTTGACGTGAATTTTAAGACATAACTTGAGATACTAATTGATATTTCCATTGCCGCTTACCTGTCCAAATGTGAAATAAACGCTATAATCGAAAATCAAAAATAATTCAAAAAATCACATAACTATCAATGGTTATGAGTTCGATTTCCACTCGAGGAAATTAAATATTTAATTCATATCATTTAAGTTCCGTCACACAACACATAATGCATCCAGAATTTATCTTAATACTACGTTCTGCTGCCTACTCTGCTAAAACTAAAAAACAAAGCACCGAAGGTTCCGTGCAAAAATTAGATTCTCGATCTTTTCTGAAATTCAAGCTTAGCTTAGCCAGAGCCCTTTCATCTGACACTTCACATGAACTAACGGCTTTAATACCAAGTATTGCCCTCCTTTCAAGATTTTTTTTTTTAGGATTTAACCACAAATCTATAGTTTTTCAGATTTTTTCCTCAACTAGTCCTACCTGTAGATGCTACGTGCCAAATTTCATAATTCGAGATCAACCGGAAAAAGGCAATTAACATTTATAAAAAAAAATATTATTCAAATACTTTTATAATACCCTTTATAGTATCAAAATACGCATTTTTTGCGATATAAATGAGCATAACTTTTTTAAGTAAATGTAGAAAAAAGATTTTTCTGGAAATCAAGGAACCGTGGATCTGAGGAACCGTGGAACCGATATCTCCAAGTGACAACAAGGTGATCTCGTAAGGTTTCCTTTTTTCCTTAAACTATACGGAACCCTAAAAACTATCAACGATAAATGAAACAGTTAGTATTTTTATTGGCTATTTCATATACCGTATCATAACATTTATTCTAAGCAAAAACATTTATTATGAGGTCACATAAACAAAGGATTCAAGAAAATACGTTTTACTTTATGACGCTATAAGGGAGAACGACTCGCTTCATATGTTGTAAGTTATGTGATAATTTGACTGACTTTAGCTGACGGCTATGAAAATTATGCTAATATTAGCTATATAATATAAAAGCTAGATTTGTTATACGGATATATCTGTATTGTTGGTTATTTACTTGCTCCTCATGTCCGCCGCTCGACACGCATTTGGGCGGACAATGTGGAATGTTAAGATTTCCTCTATCCTTTTATATACGGGATACAGCTTAAAATTAAAGTCAATAATCATTACCACTTCGCAATGACAATTGTTTGTCTTTTAACATCACAATGACTTTAAATTGAGGCCACCGTATGGCAGTGGCATAAGTGTCTGAACGTAAACGCGACAGTAGTAGGTTCAATTGTCATAAATTATAAATATTTAATATTTTCATTTCTTCGCTCTGGAAAGAAGTCAAACCACGGCGTTGAGTTCCGCCACTCAGTACGCAATACCTCAAGCGGTGGAAAGTGGTGAACGGATTGCCTTAACATTAGGTTTCCTTTGCCTAAAATAATATAGGCGGAATATAGCGTAAAGCTAAAAAATATATACGTACATATATATTTAAAAAGAAGATATGGAAAAGAAACAAAAAAAAACATTTTTACGTCCTAACATCAGTCTTTATGTGATTCTAGTGCCAAATTTCCAAAAGAAATAAAGGGTCGTCTACAGAATAACCTTTTAGGAACATAAATGTCTTGCGACAAACATTTTCGATGGTTCGTTTGATACTTGGAAATAGAAGGTCATCAAATGCAAGCTTTACGTATAATAATAATATAAACTATTTAAATGTATAATAATGAATAATATATAATTTTAATTCACTAAGTGGTGTAGATTTTTCTCGGAGCTATAAATTATAGGCATTACGTGTTTCTTGCCTTGGCACCAGAGCGAAGAAATATAAACAGTGGCGTAGCTAGGGTATTTGCTGCCCGGTGCGGCTCGGGGGACTTGATGCCCCTTTCCTGTTGATGAGTTCTAAAAAAAAAAAAAAAGTAATCATCGACGATGACTTCTAAAAAAAAACAAACAAACTTATCATATCAACTTTAATCCCTCTTTTCTCTTGATGAGTTCTATAAAAACACAAAGTGATCGTCAATGTTGACTTCTAAAAAAAAAAAACGTAATCATCGACGTTGAGTTCTAAAAAAAACAAAGTGATCGTCGACTTTGATGCCCGGTGCGGCTTAAAGGACTTGATGCCCTTTAAAATGGTATAAAGTCTAAAAAACAAAGAAAAAACACACTAATCGTCGACTTTGATGCCCTTTTCCTGTAGATGCCCGGTGCGGCCGCACCGCTCGCACCCCCCTAGCTACGCCACTGAATATAAATATTAATAAATAATAATTAATTCTATTAAATAGGAATCGAGTTCACAACCCTTGCATTACAGTCACACGCTTGTGCCTCTGCGCCAGAACGGCCTCGATTGAACCTTATACATTATTTGAAGAAAAACCTAAATAAAATATTTACTTATCCAACAAACAATGAACTAAAATTATTCAACATATTTATCACAACAATCTGTTTCTCTAAAAAAATATAAACGAAAGTCGAAATAAAACCTTAGCCTTTTGGCATGGAAAAAATGTACAGAAAAAATCTTCCTTTGTGGCATATTGTAACAAATTTTTCGGATACGGTCCTCGAAGTAAACAATAGTTCAGAAAACAACAAATAAGAAACAGCCGAACGGAGATAGAATGGAACGGGAGTATAAATAATGCATCCCATACATAATGTATTTGGTAAGATGTGGGTTAACTAATTTGGAGCGGGCTTTAATGTAAATATAAGCTTTTATCATGTTTCCACGTTGTTTTTGAGTATATTTGACGGTTTTGAGTGCTTATTCCACGGGGAGGAGTTTGTTTATTTTTTTTTCTTTTCAAAGCCATCGTAAGACAGCTTCTGACAGGAAATGTGGTGCCCTTGGATTCGATCCTCAATAAAAACCAGCAGAAGTAATATTAATTTTTAATTCCTCGGTGTCTGCTACATATTTAGTTAGATTTTGTCTACTAATACGCAATTTCATTATGGAAAATTGAGAAAAAAGTGTTTTTTCACTAGATTCTCTGTGTTAAGTGTGTGTGTGTCGTCAGTGTACCTGATAAGTACTCACGGTGGTTATAAATTTCATTGTTTTTGTACCCCGCAGCAGGCACAGCAACACAGCAGGAAAGGTAGAGGGAACCTAGTGGTAAGACACGCTGTATTACACTGATAGCAGAGGAGTGCAGGGGGAGGGAAACTAGTGTTAAGACACTCTGGGTCCCACTCTTCGCCAAACTCAAAGCCGTGTTTTGCCTCGATACCAGAGGGAAGAAATGAAAATAATAAACAATTAATTACCTCGAGTGGGAATCGAACCCACAATCTGTCGCGTTTACAGTCACACGCTTGTGCCCCACGGCTGGCATAATTATAATACTGTACTCGTATAGCGTGAAATAAATGATAATAATCCGAATGTTGCGTTTTCAAGTATATGAATATTCTATGTCTTACAAAATGTTAATTCTGTAGTAACAAAGATTATACCAGCTTGTAGATACGATTGTTTCAGTAATTTACATAACGCTAAGTTCTACAGTGATAACTAATGTTATATTTATTTCTAGATCTAAGTATGAAAAATATTATCTAGATTATTAAAATATTATAAAACTGAAGAATCCGGAGTTCAGGCCAGTCGTGGCGCAGGGGCACAAAGTGTGACTGTAAAATCTATTGGTTGTAGGTTCGTCCTCCACTCAAGAAAATTAAATATTTATTAAAATTTATATTTTCATATCTTTGTTCTAGTGTCGAGGAAACGCGGGGCGTTGAGTTTCGCCACTCAATACGCAATGCCTTCAGGATTCGGTGGAAAGTGGGAAAAGGAGTGTCTGGACACTCGGTTCCCTCTGCCTACTCTGCTGTGTTGCATTACGTTATACAATTTGCACTGTGTTCTCTTCTCAATCAATACAGTAATTATAACAAAAATATAATATGGTATATGTTCTATGTGTATATTGCTTATAATTTAATGAGAAAAGTTTTATTACAACAGAAAAATAATTGTTCCCTTATTAGGTATACTAATGGTTATTGCAAGGTCGCTTCGTTGGTGCTTTGTTGTTTACAAATGAAACTTCTATATAACTTTATTTTTTTATCATAAAATATTTATTTATTATAAGTCTCTTGGTGTATAGTTTAGTGACTCGATTTCTTAACCAAAGATAGTGGGTTTGAGTCTTACTAAAGACGAATTATGTAAATAGTATCACCACCTATTCTATGTAAGAACATATTTTTTATATATTTTTTAGCCTCACGCTGTAGACAGAGGGAACCTAATAATGATTTGCGTTAAGACACTACGTTTCTTTTAACACATTTCCGTTCTCGACTTTCCACCGAATAATAAAAATAAAATAATAAATATATGTTTTTCTCTAGTGGGAATCGTACTTACAATCTATCGCGTCTATAGGCCTTAAAATGTATTAACGTAGTATTAAAAATATACCTAAGTAAAAAAACATATTGGTCACAATGTCTCGAAATTGACTGTTAAAATGCGGAGGTAGACGGAAGAAACAAAGTGATTAGTTATAGTCGCTACGCTACATCCACCATACAGCAGGGTAAGCAGAAGTATCTAGCGTTAAGACGTTTCTGTCTAATTTTGAAGATATTGTCTTGTTATCAGAACGAGAGTCTCGTTCAGTGGCGGACTAAGGTGGGGGGGGGGGGCGGTCCGCCCCGGGCCTCGGGTCCAGGGGGGCCTCCAAATGGTGCAAATTCCCTTGATCAAATTCTAAATAAGCCCTTGAAAAATCGCATAGTATCTACTTAAGAGGAAGTTTGAGGTTGGAGGGGGCCTCCAATAAACAACCGGTAGTTTATATTATATTAATTAAAATTACTTTTATCTTTCTAATGTCCATTTAGGTTGCATGTGGTTCCAGTTTCGTAGTTTTTTACTTCAAGTTCCTAGGGCCTCCAGACCGACGTCATTTTATAAAAGTTTGCGTACTCACTAACCTGAAAGTGGGGCCCTTCCAGAAGTAGCGCAAAATAAAGGTACATCTCTATCTGGGAGGATGATTGAGCCATCAGATCGGTTTGGGTGCTTATAAGGGGTCTTAAAATAGTCCATAAATAATATATGTAAAATTATAGCGTAATTTTTCAAAGTGGTTTTGGAAGTCAAATGGCAGTTGCTCCATTTAAAAACCGCCATCCGCCGCTAATATGGAACGCAACAACGTGTCAAGTACGAAAACTGCTTAAAACGCTAATACGGCTAGGCTGCTGAGCCGTATGAACATGTTCACGGGGGTTTTAGATACGGACTTCGTAATACAGAGGGAGAAAATATTCTGAGAACCTATTTGCGATTGCATCTGATCTGGCCGTCGCGAATACGTTCTTCCAAAAGAACCCTCAGCACGGGATTAATGCCAAGAAGAAGTAGAAGAAGTATACGTATTTTGTCCCAATATTAAACAATCTTTAGGACGTCTGGCAAGAGTAAAGCCTACGTAAAGGGTTATACCAGGGTTATAATAATTTTTTTTTACATTTTTCTCAAAAATATATTTAAATACGAGCATTTTTACTTTAACGTAGGTGAGCGTGTACCTTAAATTGGCGCTATCTTTGATAGGGCCTCACTAGTAATCTTCAAAATTTCAGCTTTACTAAAATGACGTAGGTCTACTAGGGTCCTGGGATCTCAATCTATTTTATTTTATACGCGGAACTAATATTACTATAGCGTGTGAACTAGTTAATGATGATAAATTATTATCTATATTGGAACTAAGCTTATGATGGAAGCTTCAGATGACGCTCTGGCTGTAGTCCTAGATAATCTGGTAGAAATTTACAATGAATTTGAGAATGATCAGGTTTTACATATAGAGCAGATGATCTGCTTTCACCTGTATCTATCTATCGAATGGTAGTAATAGAGAATATCAGTGCTCGTAACATTCTTATTTCGGTTTTGATACAAATTCCTCTTTTCTTCCATACGTTATTTACACGGATGATAGCTTCTTTTGTTACCCCAATTCGTCTTTTATCTCGAGGACACGAGGATTTTTTTTGCTAAATTCTACTACATGTACTTTTGATATTTAGTATTTTAATTTTCTATGTGTATGCATGTCTAACTCAAACATTAATTACAAGATGTAAACTAAGTAAGCATACACACTAATTTGTACATAAAAAATATTTTTTACACTGGGGGGGTCCAGGGGCCTCATTCAACGACACCGCCCCGGGCCTCCGACGGGGTTAGTCCGCCACTGGTCTCGTTTACAGAAGCTCTGCTACTGAGCAATGGCTCTCAGCTATCTAAGATTAAAAGAGTAAAATACAATACCTATTTACGTTACCAGATCCATTTAGGTACAGCAAGCTGTTAGAAAAATCTATTTTATTAGTGTAGTTGTAATAAATCTTGATAAAACTTATTTTATGTGTGCCGTTACTTTTCATTTCGTTCGTATACGTTCGTACATATATTTTGGGGGCGTTACGCAACCGAATGTATGGAATAACACATCACATCGCCAAACAGACTAAATTAGAGTAAACAACCCTCATGGCGAATTTTAATTTCAAATTCCACTTAAATTACTTAAGAATCTCCGTAGCCCTCGAAAACATTGTATTTATATTGACTTTTATTTAATTACTTGATTTTTTAGAAATTGTTTTATGAAATTTTCTTTTTTTTAAATATCAAAGTAAAAACAATAAATTTAAGACACTTATAGCATAAATTTATATTAAAATTGTTACAATTGAAAATGTAATACCATTTTCTCAAAGAACTATGAATTTTTTTACAAATTAAATAATTATTTACTTCGAAGTAAATTTTACATTATACAAAAATTCTTATTCTAAAAAGCTCCACTCATAAATTACAATACAATTCGATAAGTTTATTGATCTTTGCGAACAAAGAGACGGCGAGTCGAATAACGTTACTGAGAAAGATCGAATAAAAAGAAAAGCAATAATTTAACGTCGTTTTTCTTTTGTTCCAGATAATGCCTGCCACCTTAACTGATGCTCCACTGCCTTGAGGCAATATGAAAATCAGGCGGAGTGTAGACGTCAGGCTGATAGCCTTGTGTACCACCTGGATCCTCGTCCCGGCCATCGCCTGTCCCACACAATGCGTATGTAAGTGGAAGAATGGCAAGCGATACGTCGAATGTACGGACAAACTGCTCAAAGCGATACCCAACTCGCTCGACTCGGAAACACAAGTATTAGACTTTACCGGTAATGATTTGCAAGTTTTACAAAAGGAAGCGTTCCACAAACTCGGACTTTTAGACCTACAGAAAATTTATCTGCAGAGATGTCGGTTGCAGAAAATCGATAACCACGCCTTCAGGGGCCTCGCGAATCTAGTCGAGTTGGATCTCTCCAATAATTACATTACAGTGATTCCATCCACCAACTTCGTGTTTTTTCCATCTCTAATGAGACTCTCGCTGAACAATAATCCTATAACAGGTATACGAACCCACTGTTTCCAACATCTATCTTATTTGAATACATTAGAATTGAGCAACTGTAAAATCGAGAACATCGAGCACGAGGCGTTCTCCGGACTCAAGCACTTGGAATGGCTGAGGTTGAATGGTAATAGGTTATCGAATATTCAAGGGGATAATTTGTTTCCGGATACGTTGCGGGGGATTGATCTGCAAAACAATAATTGGAATTGTGATTGTAATTTGAGAGATTTACATAGTTGGTTGTCGAGCTCGAACGTGCCCCGCACCGTCGAGCCTATATGCGCTCTGCCGGACCGACTGAAGAAACGAACCATACTAAGTATAAATGAATTTGATTTGGCGTGTCTGCCGAAGCTGACGCCTACATCTATATACTTGGAAACGAATGTCGGGAACAACGTGTCCCTGGAATGTATGGTCAAGGCCGTGCCGGAGGCCAAAATACAGTGGTTCTATCAAGGACAACTTATACGGAATTATTCAACGTCCGCAGCGGCGCCTCATCACGTATTTTATGTGGAGAGCGGGGTCATAGATAAAAAGAGCGAGCTCTACATATTCAATATCGGGAACGACGATAACGGCACATATGCGTGTATCGCCGAGAACTCCGCCGGAAGGGTTCGTTCCAACTACACTATTAAAATTCTTGTGAAGGAGGAGCCCGTCGTTATCGTGGTCACGTTTCCTCACAGACATTTAGTAGTGATAATAACTGTCATATTTCTAATAATCGTGTTATTAATAGCAATCATCGCTGTAGTTTTATTGAAATTCAAAACAGACACAAGAAGTCGAAAGAAAAAAGAGAGCGGTAAGGACGTGGCTTTATGCAATCAAATTTTACCATCGAGTCGAAGTAACGGCTCATTGCCCAAAAACAATGGAAGCGTCATAGTGAACGCGCACTCGCACCACGCGCTGCACTACACTGTGCAGACGAGTGACGCATACCAGAGCAATAACATAAAGGGCTTTGTCGACAGAAATCCTGACCTAATTAGCGACGCGGAAACCGTCGCTAACAACGCGCAAAATGAGAACACTGCGCTATCTGTGTACAAAACGCAAACTACTAACGACACTTTTGAGGAGGAGACCGCATTCACCGCGCCGACGGTGCCGCGGCAAGTCACGTGGCAGGATCAACAGAGCTTAACGAGTATGCCTCCAATGAGCATGCCGCCTAACGCTATGTACCAACATTCGGCAGATGTGCACTTGAATCCTGGGTGTTTCCTGGACAGCGAAGGCTATCCATACGATTATGGTCTACCAAAACATCCCTGTCGGCAACCTGTAATGTCTAATTATTCAGTAGTTGGGCCATTTTACCAAACATTACCGCATAACAGGCCAAAAGGGCAGAAATTAGTGTGTAAATTCGCAAAAGATAATGAATTTAACGCAACGCCGCCACCGTGCGCCAATTTCGAGGTATTCAACGGTACGAATGTACGGCGCACGCTCGAAGGGTATCCTGTGCCACGAAATAGGCAAATTGCATTCGTTGGGAATGGAACCGTTTACTATAACGAGGAGTTCGTGCCATCACCGCCTGAAGGTTACAAAACCGAGCCGGTACAGTGTTGTGCGCCGACAGAGCCGTGTTCCAATTGGAATCCTAAAGGAACGTGCGCAGTAATGATACCTATGGGCATGCCTGAAGGTCCAGGTCGGTGTTACCAAGTAGAAACAAGGTGTGTAGACACTCAGACTACAGACGCTCGGATCCCGGGCGAGGGTTCCGAAAACTTATTGAAACCACTGCCACAAGTCTCCAACGCCAAATGTGCTTCAGACATTTGCTCTGAGAGCCCCGACGAGGGGTATGTGGGGGACGCGAACGACATCTGACGACGTCGTCGCACCGATAACGCGTAAACAGGGCTATTTAGACGCTAATAAAGTGATAAAGCGACTGAATATGAAAATAATATTGTATATACGAGTATGCTTGGTAATATAAGAGGACAGTGTAGGCGTATGTGCTGCACTATCATTTCAATTTCAATATAAATTCTGTAAATCATAACGTTTTATACATACATACATACATACTCATTTCTATAATATTTTTATAGGCAATTAATTGTAAGCTGTAGACAATCCTATCCAAATATTAAATAAAATTAATGTAAGTTTTTGTTTATTTATAATTTTTATACTGTTAAGTGTACATTCTAGTCATTTAACAATAAGTAATATGTCATGAGTGTTGTAAAGATACACGTAAAGTTATCGAGTAAACTGGATGGATGGATAATTTGATAATATTGAAAGAAAAATCATTTTTCTACTCTCGAGTCACCAATAATTCAAGAATAATTTATTTAGTTGGTGATGTTACTGTAGAGACTACAGTATTTTTTTAAAAACTAAAAAAACTGATTTGGATCTCTATAGATTACTCGTATATAACTGTATAAGTAACGTACGTATGTACATATGCGACACACATTATGTGGAAAAAAGCAATAATAATAATATTCTTGAACATAGTAGAAATAATAACTTTGAGCTAAAATTTTAAAATGACAAAATTAAACTTATATCATAAAATAGTAGTTAAAAGATTGTTTTTGGCCAATTTCGTATTTTCTTCTAAGTATTTGTTTGCCAATCATGCAGTTTACATTTTTTTTACAAATTTTGCTATTGTATTAAGAAGAAACAATTTAATACGACTAATAAAATCGATACATCTGAACTCTTCATGTTTCTATATTAAATTAAGATAATACTACACGACGTAGGTAGGTCTAAACTTGTATATAGATTGTAAATATTAGATTTACTAAAACTTTTTCCATATGGAACGATGTAGAATGAACGTACAGGTATTTTACAACTTTAGATGATAGTAAATTATTTGTTTAATTTCATATATTTTAAACATTTTCTGAGACAATGAGAATCTGAAGAAAATTTAAGTGTGTTACAGTTTTTTTTGTTAGCTTCACGTTGTATCCCATATAACCAGGGTAGAGAGATAGAATTTAAAGACATTCTGTTCTCCTCTTTCCCATCTTTTGAGACATCGAGTGTAGAATTGCGTAACTTAATGCAGCATTGGTATTGTTAACAGAGTGAGGAAATGAAAACAATTTCAAAGTAACTGCGATAATTTATATAATAAGTGTATATTTATAATATACGAGGGTAGAGCCCGCCTTATGGCGCCATAAGGGCAGATTGGAACGTGTCGCCCCTAGTCCATAATTATAGACTGCGCTATAAATTTAATTTTCAAATTATTTTATACTTGATAATAAAAATATCTTTTTGCACTTTTTTTAAATGCAGTATGATTCTATATTTTATCTTTTGGCGTAAAGTTAAGCAGATACAACCTTATGTAATATATTCCTTTTAATTTTTCTGTAAACTTTAGAGACATTGCAGACTAAATAATGACTATAAATAATAATAACCTCAAGTTCTAAAGAAACTTGTGTGCCGCGACTTATAATGACATTAAGAAATTTCATCAACATTAATATAGCGAAGTCTTAATATAACATTTACTTAGAAATTAAATAAAAATTTGATACTTAGATCCTACAACGCTACAAAACACTGCTAAAACAGAATCCAAATTGAACGAATTTTAATACAAAATTAATTTCCTAGAAATCCGATATTTTAAATTATTTGCTCTTTTCTTTATAATTGTTTTTGCATCAATTATTAAACTCAAAGTTGTTTCGAAAACAATTCTGAGAAAATTTAGATGTTTTTTGATCATTTCATTCGAATGAAATATAATATTATTTTATTTTTGATAGCTTCACGTTCTATGCCGTGTATAGCAGGAACATAGCATATTGAGCGATGGAACTCAACGCCGCCCAATAGCGAAAAATAAAAATAATTGAAATATAATAATTTCCCCGAGTGGGAATAGAACCCACAGGAAGCAGTCAGATGCTGTGCCCGCCTCAGCAACGGAATATCTTTTATATATTTTATGTTTCGTTTTAGATTCACGCATCTTAGGAATAGTTCAGATATATGTACGTTACTTTGTCAGTACAAAGTAACGTACATATATCTGAACTATTATTATTAATGAAGCATCTTACACTACCGAGCTTCAAAGGTAGAAATCGAACCAGCACGACGTATACGACTTCAATGTTCAATGTCGTATAGGAGTTCTCAACTATTGAATTTCACTATTAAATAAGTCGTCATATTCAATTTGAGGCTTTATAACTTAAATTTTATACGAAACAATGAAAATATTAATAATTTGATTTATAAGAAATTTTAATGAAAGTTCGTACGAACTGTTTTACTTTGTTATAAGGTCATTTAAAACTTCTCTACGTTTTTATTACTTTTGTTTCATTATAGATTAAAAAATATATTTTGTATTATGTTCCCTTTACCTACCTATCTTGCTTTGCGGATTTTTTTTATATATACCTATAATATGTATTTCTAATGAAAGAGAAATTCAGATCTTAATTACAAATTTACACTTTTTTAAGAGCACATCCATATTTACAATAGTCACAAGCAATTTCACGGCCGTGGGTTCGATTTCTATGCGGATAAATAACCACCGCTCATTATGCAATATCTCGAAAATTAGGAGCCCAGTGTCTTACAGTAGGTTCCTATCTCACCCCAAAATATGCGGGATACATCGTGAAACAAGAAAAACTTAAAATAGTTTCTAAACTGTATAATTTTATATAAAAAAACTAGCGTTGCAAAATATCTGTACAACATAAAATCGATATCAGGGTATCTCCCCCACAATAGACGCGGTGGTTCTGGCACTTGCTCGCAACTATCAACAGATTTATTTTGTCACTCCTTATTCCCATCTCTTAATGGAAATGCTTTTTGAAGACACGACTATAGTATTTCGGGATTGCAAGAATTGAAATTTATTTTTATGGTTTCTCTCTGGCTGAGTGTTAAATGTGACAGTATACTTTAATAACTTCACTTATGACTACTTGTAGTGACAGTTTTTTATAAGAAATTTTATGTATGTGTGTATTATTTTTAGCATTACTTAAAGTGTTATTCCACATTTAGCCACTAAGCCATAAGTTCTCATCAAGCTACGACGTTTTTTCATAGTTTTTTCTTTAGTTGTAATTTACTTAGGTTTGTTATTCCATAACAGAGATGCTAACATGCAACATTTCAACGTCGCTTGATGAAAACGTATGGCTTAGTGACGAAAGCGGTTGGACAGTTTCCAAAAAGCGCAGGTACAAATCCCACTGCGCCCAATAAATCTTTTCTAAATAAATATTTATGTATATAACAGTTGTAGCTCATAACTAAATTTCTGTGCAATTTAGAATTCAGTTTTTCTTAACCTCGACGAATTATGTAAAATCCTTTTTTTGTACTTGGCCCAATAGTTTCGGCTGTCGGTTGTTTTTTTGGGTGGTTGTGGGCTTACTGTAATTCAGTCCTAAAAGAATAATACAAAGACATGTAAGACACATGATTCAGTACACAGTAGCGATGTTACAAGAGGAAGGTGAAGAAGATATTATTATGTTACAGAGAAATCTGGAAAATAGTAACAATAACTAATTTATTGTTATTTAATTCATATAAGTTATTAAATTTAGTCGATGCAGAAAAATACTTTTTATAAAGTAAAATAAAGAAAATATTAAGTCAATATTCGGTACCGTAAACTAAGTATTTTTTTATACGTGTTTCCGAAAATTGCTTAAAAGGGATAAAAATGGGTCGGTTCGAGCATCACGAAGGGACAAAGGGGTGCTAAGTAATTATTTTTTGTCCAACTTCACCCAAAGAGTTACGGTGGTACCACCATATTCATTAACGTGAAGGGGTCTTAACAAATACATTTTACATAATAAAATGTATTATTACTTAGTTTTTGTACTTAGTTTTTCATATATAATAGTAAAAAAAGCTTTTTCTCGCATAGTGGGGTAGCCAGAGTGAAGGTATTGACATAAGGTTCCCTATACGATCCTCGCTAAATGCGGAAAGTAGTGTGATGTAAAAAAAATTAGTGCTATAAAGTATTATTATAAATTTCGTTAAGTGGGAATCGAACCCACGACGCATTTACAGTAGTTCGCTTGTGCCCCTGTGCCAAGACGGCCTCAATAAAATATATTTATAAATTTACTTTCTTGCAATGATATCTATATTTATTTCTGTTTTACTTAGAATAATTTACAATATTTCTACAATTCTTTACAGTTATTTATTATTCCCACACAAGCCATTCCGTATACCGCAAGTGCCAGAACAATCTAAACGGGAGTATGATTCTATCTTTCGTAATAAGTTACCTTTGTGTTCACATTGTTTGATACATAGCAATAAAATATAACTTGTAATCGTAGGATCGGCAGTATTCAATATACATATGAATGTATAAGTAATAATTGTGATTTGTTTGATTGTGATAGCGGGTTTGATGTTCGAGTGGTGCAAAATTTATTTGAGTTGATTTGATATACGCATTTGATCAGAATGATAGTTTTGATGTAATTAATAATGTTATTGTTGTATGTTCTAAAGAAATTCTGTACAAATACCTAACTTAGAAAATATACGTATAAGTATATTGTTAACCCTGAACGAATTTTTTACAGAATTTCTTTAAATTTTATTTTTCTCTACTTTCTTCTTTTATAATATAATATTAAGTACCTAATGGTATTTGTGAAGTCATCGTGGCGCAACGGTACAGTAATTAATTATTTTCTCTCCTTCGCTTTGGTAACAAATCAAAGCGCGGCGTTGAGTTCCACAACTATACAAGGAATGTCCCCATTTTTTTCAGACATTGGGGATCAAGTATCATTCATTACACTAAGTACCCTCTCTCGACCCTATTATAGGTGAGGGGGGGTCTAAGGGGTACAGAATTTAGATAAAAAGGAAAAACATATAAATTGCAATGAATCGAATAACTTAATATGTACACGCGTTGATTATCATTATTTCATTTGAATGTCCGATTATTTTGAATTGAGGTATCGATATCATATTGGGCTTAATAGCTTTTGAATGTTTTATTTATACAATTGGGTCAATTTACATTGATAATAAATAATTATCGTATAATACTTCATACCTTTCTAGTGGTTGTTTGGAAATTTATTTGCGTGGACTGTACATTGTGCCTGGTTTCCACCGCAAGCGGAGCGGGCCCATTAATGACTACGTTGGACTCGCAAGAATGAACTGCATACTTTTTCACCAACAAATAGTCGAGCGGAAAGAACTGAGCAAGCAGAAAGAGTTGAAATGAATTCGCTTTAGTCCAAGGGAGTGAAGCGAAGTAATTACAAAATTAAAAAACTCTTTGTTGGTACAAATGTAAACATATTTAATTTAAAAGGATCCGTTCCGCCTAAGTATTACCAGCTCATTTCTTTTTGGCATAGGAAGCCGGGCTCAAGACGTAAAATGAACGCTTTAGTACTCTCTCTATACTCCCTAACCAACCTACACGCCGATGTCGCCGAGATTATGAGAAAATGTACATAAATAATTTTTCTATATCAATTATATAAATTAAAAACTACGCATCATTTAATTTCAAGGCCATTTAGATATAAGTAAAGTAAATCTTTATTTGTGTTGCTATTGTAATTTTCTATTAATAAAATACTGCCGATTGTACTTTAAAATACCTAAAGGTCAGACTGGATAGGTTTCGATATAGCACAATATCACAACGTAACTCTTAGAAAACAAATTGTAGATGCATGAATTTGGAATAAAAGTGTATTTTTATTACTGTCTTTTATTTCATTGTAACCCCTTAAATAGTTAATCGTTAGTTTAATTATATTTTGAAATAAAATTTGCTTATAGATGCTTTTAATATTTTAATGTGCTATCTCACACTAAGGATACATCCAAGAGACGCAGGTTCGAGTTCCGTTATGATAAAAACATTATCAATATTTTTCTTAAGATTTCTTTTTTTAAATTTCATGCATAAAGCAGAGTAAGCAGAGGAACCTAGGATTAAGACACTCCGTTCCCCACTTTCCGCTCAATTTTCGAAACATTGCGTATTGAATGGCAGAATATAACACCGTGCTTTGTCTTGTTACTAGATCAAGGAAATGACAATAATGTAATAATTCATTTTCCCATCCTGTGGGAATCGAATTCACAACCGTCGCGCTTACAGCCAGACCTCAATAAAAAAAGTAATAAGCGTTTATGACTCCTATATATTTAATCTTAAGACAAATCTCTATATGTAGTTAAGTGAATCTATAAACCAACCTACAGCATCCAGCAATATAGATGCTATCGATACGTCTTATAAGCAAATACGGCAATAAAAAAGTAATAACATCGTAAAGTAAAAGGGAATTTGAACAATTAAATAAGTTGTATTTTAAGATTTTTGTTAAAATGAGGTCATTTGTATTGTATTTAAGAAAGCAATGACAAAAAAAAGCAAAGAATACATTTGGTAAAATTTATGGGTAAAACACAGAAAATATTAATAGATATTTCAAAAAATTTAAACATTATAAAAAGTTTCAGTTTTCATTCGCAAAAAACTAAGAAAAAGCTAACTCTAAAATTCCAACTTTGAACTTAAAATACTTTTGTTTCGGCAAATGTCTTTCTATTTCCTCACATATATTCGAAAAAGCACTGTTAGTAATGAAAATATCGTATAAGGGCACTTAACGACGAAACTTCCACCTCAAAAGAAAAGTTCTCGGCAAATTAAGAAAGAAATATCAAGCGAACACTGTGCACGAAGTTAATGGAAATTTAAGATAAAAAAGGTCAAGATGTAAACATACGTAAGTATATTTTATTGATAACTGTAACGTGTTTCAACATTGTGTGTGATGGTGAGGACTTCGTGACACATTGTGACTGAAACCGTGATAGTTGTGGATTCGATCTTCACTAGGGGGAGTATTTTTTCATAGCATATCTCCATCCACTGCTGCTTTAGGCCTCCTTCATAGATCATCAACCACCCCCGTCGTCAGCGGACAGTAATTATTTATTTCTAATTCAGGTAATTCGTTATATGGTGCATGGCACTTGATTCTCTTTTACGAACGATTTAACCTAATTACAACTATCATAAATGTATGAAATGTTATAGTAAAACGTATATTATTTAAGTAACATACAAAAAAGTTTATAAAAATCTTGTTTTTTGTTTTTATTTCTTGTAAAAAAAATTAAACCTTATTTGTACACAACTTTCTTATGTTTTTTTTAACGTTACGTTCCTAAGCACACTCTGTTTCAGTACATTTTCATTTTAATCGGAGACCAAACTTGGCGTAGTTGAAACTTCAGAATGCCCTGAGAGGAAAGAAAGGCACGAATTACACTTTGCGAAACTGAGACCAACGGCCTCTTTGAAAAATGAAATTTAAAACTAAGTGATCAAGAAGTTACTTTATTTAAGAATTGTAAGTGTATCAACTTAACTTAAAATATTTGACTATTTTCTTTTATATTCTTCTGTAAAAAATATGTTTTCGGAAAATCTTGTTTTAATAATAATAATACAAAGAGGCCAGTCATGGCGCAGGTACACAAGTGCAACTGGTTGTGGGTTCGATTCCCGCTCGAAGAAATGAAATATGTAATATTGTTTTTTTTTTTGAAATCGGTTAAAACATTCTTCTTTCGTCCCATATAATAATACCTCCCCAGATACCCTCGTGTAAGGGATAAAGCCCCTAATCTTAGATGTCCAGAGGTCGAGCCGTCCCCTTGAACTTACAATGTCGTCATTCGTTTGATGAAATACTATTTTGTATTTTTATTATATATGTACTAATAAATATAAATAATAAATATATTATAAGTATTTCTTTTTTACCTTTACGCTGTATTATGCATATTAGGGTTAGTGTTAACCCGTTATAATCTGAATTATTTTCAATGTTCAAAATTTTATATTTTTTTTACATATTAATGTAAAAGATTTTCTAAAACATTGATAATCATTAAAAATTGAGTTGAATAAAATTTTTAGTTTTGGAAAAATTGTGGTTGCCGTATGGCATCATTAGGCCGATATGTACTCTCAACATTCTAGTTTTAGGTGCATTTGAATTATTGTAGTAACAACACCGATTCCTTAGCGTTGTACGGGTTTGTGTGGGTAGGTTTGTCAAAAGAAATTATTTGAAATTTAAAAGCAACAACAACATTCATCCACCGCCGATCACGGATTCATTGAGTGAAATGTCAATCTATATTGACAATTGTTCGCGTATGGCGCAACAATTTACACACATTATTTCGGGTGCCAAACAAGTGGAACCGCTGGGTTATAATACTTTAAGATACTCCGTTCCCTAGTTTTCGAGATTTTTGTAGGTTTAAATCCCACGAGGGAATGAATTGTTTATTTTTATTTTCTAACTTTTTTGGTAACAAGACAGAGTAGGTACAGCGTTGAGTACGTCCCACTTCTCAACACGACATGTTGAAAACTTGGCGAAATGTAGAGTATGGAGGTAACACTAGGTTCCCTCTGTCTACTATATATAAAAATAAAATAAAAATTTAAGATACACGATGCCAATAAAACAACACCAATAAAACAAAAATGGATAAAAACATGGGCAAAAGAGTTCATAGAGAAATTCATATACACCAACCAATAAACAAATAATATCGAACTACCTTTCTTCAGTATATAAATGTTCAGAGCACACCTCAAAGGGTTGGTTTAATAACGTAATACAACACAGAATATAAAATATATATATATTTTAGTTTTGCAACACATTTCTAGTTAAAATGTGTATTTTCTTCAAAGCAAAAGCAATCACCTACAGAAAAAATACTGACATCTATAATTGCAATCGTACGCATGCCGGCTGTCTTATACTTCAAAGGGGCTGATATTTATTTGTATTAGAATATAAAAGTTAAATACTTGTTTAGAAAATGTATAAACATGAACCCGCTTCTAGGATACTGTCCAGCGACAAACAAAGACAAAGACACAATATGTTCAATTCCGTCCACTAAAATCAACCTAAAAGAGGGAACCTAAAAGGATAAAATCATTTCCTCGAGTAGGGATGGAACTCACAACCAGTCATTTGTTAAGACACTGCCAAACAATCCCCAAGTATCACTGAATTTTCGAGACGAAACTCAACTATCCTGCTGTCTTGTTACCAGAGAAAGAAGAGAAATGAAAGTATGTTCACTGAGTAGAAATCGAACCCATAACTGCCATACACTGTGTGCTACGCCGGCCTCAATCATCCTCTATTTCTTATAAATCGAAAGAGATTTATCAAATGAATAGTAGATATCAATCTATTCGTTATCTGACGTCGCGTCATAACCTATAATGTTTCCTCATCTTTATTGGATATAAAAATGAGAAACGCAAATTTCTTACATATAAAGAAAATATATTCTTGAATTTATTTTCTTTTTAGATTTCCATGAAATATGTTAAAAATGTGCTTTATACATCAGATTATCGTATAAATATAAGATTTTCGGAGGTTCTTTTATTATTTAGAATTCGGCGGAAAATTTGGGAACGTAAGTGTTTTAACATTAGGTTCCCAGGAACCCTCGGCCTTCTCTGCTAGGTGCGGCACATACTTTGAAGCTAAGGAAAAATATGTTAAAATCAATATTTCTGGCCAAATTATAATTCTGGGCAATTATTTTTAGGTAAAGGATTTTTTTGATAATCTCCCTACAGAGATAATAACAACAAAACTTTCGCAATAAGTTAAGTAAATAAGTTGAAAAAAACTTATGGCTCAGTAGTCAGAGGCGCGAATTGAGTATCTCTACATTATTTTTTTTAACATTTTTTTAAAAGAGATTCTTGCCCCAGAAAGCACTAAGAGAGATCTTTCCGAAATTCGAAATGGAAGGGGAAAAAAGAGAGTTAACATTTTAAAATCCACACAAACAGAGTACGGGCGACGACTAGTGCAGCCGTAATTAGGATTTTTCATTAAAAATACTACTCGAGTCCGCGAAATTAAAAACTGGGCTGCTGCTTACAAGAGTAGTGTAAACAGTGGCTAGAGACAAGAACCGTCTGCAAGTATTGAGGGGAAAACGGTGTATCTCTTTTTATTATTGTTATTAATACGCATATTGTACATATTTTTTACATTCTGTAATAGTTTAAAATTATCTCCTTTCTACCAGAACCAACTTTCTTCGAGTGTTTTCCACGTAACATTGACAAAGTAAAGTGAATTGTCCACAACTGACACGCTCGAAACGCCACAAATGAAGAACTGAACTGAACCGATTATAAGGTATAGACAGGCAATGCAGAGAGATCTTAGTGTTAAGATACTCCGTTCCCCCTTCTCTGACCATCTACGAGACCTTATGCGATGAGAAACAGAATTCTACGCCGTGCTTTGTTTTATTATCTAGTGTAGGAAATTATATGTCGAGATGGTTGTAGGCTAGATCCCCACTCAGGGAAATTATATATTTAATATTTTCATATCTTCGCTTCGATAACGAGGTAATGAGCAGTGTTGAGTTCCGCCACTCAACACGCAATGCGGGAAGAGTTCGATGGAAAGTGGAGAATGGAAGTATCATAATAAATAACGGAGTGTCTTAACACTAGTTTCCCAGGTTTCCTCTGCCTACTCTACTATGTGTGGGTTACAGCGTGAGAGTAAAAAAATACAAATTATTTAAACGTATTTCTTTCGTTATAACTGTAATAGGATTAAGTGACTGATCTTCAAAGGAATTTATAAGCGTCTTTGTTTTACATGAATAATTATGACGTTGAACGATGAAGACCCTGTGTAATTATTATGAACACGAATACGATTAATTTGATTCTAGTGGAAAATCTTACAAATTAAAATTATATGTATATTTAGTTAATAAAATTATAACAATTTCATTTCAAGTTTTCATTTTTCAGCCGCAGTGTCGGGACGCCGTACGTTGCTTTGGAAAGTATATTTTTTTGAAAATGCTGCTAGCACATCCATGCAGCCGTCGTGGCCTCTTGCTATATCTTAATAAACTGTAATATAAAAGTAGTAAACATAAGATATGTTTACATTTTCCTTAGAATAGGCCGTCAAAATATACATGCTTTGCCTCGTTACGAAAGCGAGGAAGTGAAAATATTAAATATTGTACTCCCCCGAAGTCGAAGCGAGACGATTGTGGGTTGGATTCCCAATCCAACCCACAATCGTCTCGCTTACAGTCGCACGATTATGCCCCTGCCCCACGGCGGCCTGCAAAAATATATAATTAGTTTTTTATTATACTAACTATAAATAGCTTATATATTTTGTAGAATAATATAGTTTAGTAACTACTAAACATAGAATTTAGACCAACGCAAAACCAAAGCGGCAGTGTATTAACCGTTTTGTTGTAAACGTTGATAATACGGCTGTAACTATCCTGCAAATTTCAACGAGACTGCGTTCCCTTATTACGTGTTACAAAGGTTTATTTCTAATTTAATGAATTTAACATAGTTTAAAGTTGCATTTCATTTTAATACAAAATGTGGCTTCCAGCGTAATACTGATTAGAATTAATTATATAGCGTCGTGGAAATACTCGTACGAAGTTATTAGTAAAATGATGAATTATTAATGAATATTTATTTTTTATATGTAGTATTGGCGGCTTGCAATAATGTTTGCGTGAACAATACAAATTAAACTGCAAAAATTATGCAAAAAAAATATATTAATTTATAATGCTTACGCATTCTTATCGCAGTACTTATGTAAAACAGCAATAAAAACGTTTCCCGTCAAATGAAGACATCGCATCGGTCGGGAAACAAAGTTGTATCGACACTATGTTTTATTTTAAAAGTAAGCGTCGTGTACCTGCACCCGTAAATCCGGTCACAAATCCTCAATTCCTGGAATGTTGGAGATGTACATGGGCAAACTTGTGATCTTTAGCTCTTTGTTCTCATTTTTTAAGGTCCCATACCTAGTAAGGAAAAAACGTAACTTTTATAGGATCGTTTTATCGTTCGTCGGTCCGTCTGCCAAGATCATGTATTTCAACATCGCGTGAAGTTAATTCATCTAAAACTGTTTCTTTACTAAGTAGGTACATATATGTTATAAATGTGAGCTAACATTGCCTTAGCTGCATTGATGAGACGTCGAGACGTCAGCACAGCTTGTCTTCATACTGGTAGCGTTATTAGAACACTAAATTCTCCTACATTTCACACAGTTACAATTCTTAGATTCACCAAAAAAACTATTAGCATGCCTAACCACGTAAACCAAATTTACTACCATTATATTTACTGAATCTCAGAAAATTTCTCTACGTAATACCTTGATGGATACAAACCACTTACATTTAAACACAAGTCGTCCCGGGCGCGTGACGTCACTAGATACTGCGTAATGCCGTAATGTCACCGATCGCTCAAGCCGCCGCAAATCCTGAATAAATCGGCGAGCGCGGATACGTATTGAATGAAAACGAATGTATTTCGATGAAACTCTAACCTAAGTGGTTAGAATTTTTAACAGTATTTTAAATTTTCCAGTGCAGCAAAGGAGAACGTGGGAAACGGAAGTGTCAAAATAGCTAACAAAAAGTAAAAAATAGTGGTGTCAAATCTTGACTGCCCTTTTTATGTAGATTTCGATTGAAGGGCGTCACGTCATTCAATACTGAACTTGGCTGTCATTTCATATGTATATTTTGGATGGGATATAGATTTAATTAAATCGATTATGCATAAAAACCAACACATAAAAGTTAAAACATTTAATAATGAAAATAAGATAAAATTTAAAAAAAAAGCATCGTATTTATGTAACAAAATCAACTCTACAATTCCACTAAAAGCATTGCTGCGTTTCGTTATAAAACTACATTAACGGATCTATCGAACGTGCTATATTTTTTACGTAAATCGTATTTTAAAAGTAAATTAAAGAATTTATTTCATACTGAACCGACGTTTTATATTATTTGGTTATATTTTATTAAATTTTTTTTTTTTACTATGTCTAATATAGTAAGTAGAAAAAACTTAAATTAAAGGTTACTCTTTTATTTTTCATTTTAATTTTTGAAGCCGATTTTGATTTAAGACTGACCATTTATTATACTTTTTAGATATTATATAAAAGGTTTTCTTTATTGAATGAATTATTTAGTTTCTTCTTCCTTTTCCGGGTTAGTAGACTAGAAGTTAAAGGTGACTTCGTTTTATCTTAATGTCAACTTAGAGCGATAACAGTTTCATCGCTATTGATTTTCCTTAACAATGATAAGTTAAGGACATCATAATAAATCGGGGCAGTGAGATTATAAATTCGATAGTTGTGGTAATTTCCCTCCTCATTTGGTGAACAAGTTGTAGCGTTCAGATCCACTACTCCACAATGTCTCGATTTCAGGTGGAAACGGGAGCATGGTCTGCCTGACTGCAGCTTAATATAAATAAAAAAATTAACATAAAATAAGGACGAAGGTATGTAATATTAAAAACTAACATTCAAATCAAGAATCGTCCCACAAACCTTATCAATGACTTGCTAGAAAACATGCAGTGCGGAGTTTTACACTCCAATATTGCATGTTGAATCAGAGAATTAAAATATTTTAAATATTTGTACAATAAGTATGAATTGAACCCGTAATCATTGAGTTTACGGTCACATATCAATAGACATATCAATAGATCTTTGGCTTTGTGCCAATTCGATTAAAAGCAAAAAAAACATCGCAAGAGGCTTACAAGGACAACGTTTATATTAATTAAGTTGGTCCTCGACATTTGCCATATTTCCAACAGGAAATCCCCGTAATAACAAAATGTTAGTTTATTTTTGTCGTTAAATAATATTATGAAATGATGCCTTTGTGGGTAAAATGTGAAGTTAGTAGGGCAAAGTTGAGAAATATAATATTGGGCGTTCACAAAGACGTTTAGTAATGGTCTGCCTTAAGACACTTGGATTTTTTAGTTCTTCAATATCTGAATGATATAAGAATTAAAGTACTTCTTGACTCACATTAGTATAATAATATCACATTACTATAAATAGAAACTATTTGTTTTCTGCATATCGCATAATAGACAGAAGAAAAGTAGTGTTAAAACACTCTGTTCTTCTTCCGCAAAAATCAGCAAAAGTGGAAGCAGCACGATGGAAAACGAACATTTTTGTTAAACTAAAAGATTTATCATTTATTAGCGTCATGCTGTAATCCTGCCAATAGCGGGGTAGGTAGAGAGAACCTGAGAACTTAGTGTAAAGTCTTTCCGTTCCTCATTAACATACTTCTGTTCCCCACTTTCTGCCTAATTCTTGAGGATTTGCGTGCTGAGTGGCGGAACTCAACGCCACACTTTGCCTCGTTACCACAGAGAGGAAATGAATATATCAAATATCTGAATGAGCATCAAATCCACACACGTCACATTTAAAGACACACGCTCGTGCCCCTGCGCCACAACGACCTCGAGTTATATCTATGAAATGCAATATCTAACAAATAACATTTTTCTTACCGAATTTGTACCCAAAACGTATCATGTAATGTATATAGGTTAAGAAATATCCAACCATCCATAAATTGCTTTATTTGAATAGGAGTAATTAAAGTAAATAAATTAGAAATTTATCTTTTGATCTCGACACGGCCGTAAGGGAGAATTCCACGTGTTTCACATTATATTTATAATACTCAAGAAAGTTAGATCAAAGTGACTGTAAAGATAAAAGTATGAATGGAAACGATTTTTCAATAAATTATAAGTAGGTGTTTTACAAATGTAATGAAAAATCGGTTTTTAATACATAATTTTGTACATTTTGCCACTGAGTAATTGATTCGTAAATACGAGTATTTCTTTTTAAAAGTCCATAAAAAGGAGGTTATCATTTCGATTGCTTGCTCGACCAATTGTGTATATATTTTGGTTATTCTTTTTATGCCTGGAAGCACTTTCTTCAAAGGTGGTCCCATATAAATTGTATGGTAATTGGTATAGCCATTAAGAAAAATAAAAGCTTAAATATATGTATGCATTTTTATGCCCCTTCACCTTTTTAGAATTCCGTAACGGAATGGAAAAAGCGGAAAAATATAATTCTATTCCCACAATTGGAAATCGAACCCACAACTATCACAACTGCTGTCAACCTAAATAACCTAATCAACTTTTATATATATAAATATAATTCATTAACTTGAATCTCTGTTACATATAATTTTCAGAGTAGAGCGCAATTCTGTTATCTGAAAAGCAATAAATTCATAAACTGCTACGTTTGTAATTTTTAAACGAATTTTAAATTATTACACTATCGTGGTTTGTAGTTGGGATTATTTTTGGCCGTTGTTATGGATTCCATTCTTTTTGGGGAATGTTTATATCTAAAATATTTTGCTTTCTTTCATGTTTAACGATTAGACGGCGTTAAGCTTCGTCTTCTAATAACCGTGGGTATAAGTGGAAGCTGGCATTATATTAACAACACTACTCAATTTTAAAGATGAATTGTACGTATTTTTGTTTTGACTAATATTTTTTTTTACTTAACGCTATCCCCGCATACAGCGTCATGTTAAGAGGGAATTCGTTGTGCTAAGACACTCTGATCACCATTTTTCGCTGAATTTTCGAGAACGCAATGTCTCGAGTTTTTTACTAACTAGAAATAGACGCCGCGCTTGTATAACAGAGCGAGGTAATAAAAATAATTTGTTTCCCCGAGTGTGATTGGAACTCACAACCGTCGCCGTTACAGTCAAACGCGCTACCACTGTGAGCTACGACGTCCTATATTTATATACTGAGCATTGAAATAATAAATAATCAATTCAGATTGTTTATCGAATCATTTTTTTAGGAGACAATATTTTCCTTTTCAAGGAGCAATTACTCCCAAACAATGCTTATGAAGAGCTTTCACAGAAAACAAAAAATCGACAATTCCATATAATTTATTGTTATTATCATTCGATTAGTTTATTTTTATTCATATTTACTACAGCAAAGGCCGGTGTGACACATCGTCATGGTAAGTCCGATAATTGTGGGTTAGATGTCCTTTCAGGGAAATTATTATATTTACATAATTTTATTTCTGGTTGAAGAATAGAGTATTTTTTGTAAATTTTTTTCAGCTTTACATCGTATCCCATATCCCATATCCCATCGTATCGCATAGCAGGATAAGTAGAAAGAACCTAGTGGTGAGATTCTCTGTTCTCTGCTTTCCACCCGGAGTGCGCATTAAATGACGGAACTCAAGAGTTTGTTGGACCACAACAGAAAAATAGAATGGAGAAAATAATTCACTCCTCCGAGTGAGGATGGAATTGACCTTTATAGTAAATATGATTGTCTATAATGTGTACCGTAATATAATAGTGTTATGGAAGTTTTATATCGAATAACAAATTTTGTGGCCATTAGTGTCATATTGATAGCACACGCAAAAGTTGTGGGTTCTATTTTAATTAATGATAATTTTGTTTAGCTGCTATAATTTCAAAACACTAATAACCTACATTCGTAGTTATAAGCAAAGTGAATAAAGAGCGAGTAGGTTAAGCTTTTAATTGACGGGAAAACTGATGCGAGTAAAATTGGAGATGAGGTCCATGTAAATAATACAATAACAGCTTAAGTACGCTAATTGTGGGCTTTCAAAGTTTATGTTGCCGAATCATTTTGAGTTACGAACTTTCCTAACTAACGTAACGTAAGCTTGTGGAACAAATTTATTATTTACATTGTTTAAAATGCATTAACGCTTTATTCAACACGTAATGTCTCGAAAATAGGGTGGTAAGTGGTGAACTGAATGTTTTAACACTAGGTTCTCTCGCTTTTTTTAACTGAACACATTAATAAGGTGCATGTAATGAGCAGAAACTCGATATATTTTTTTTTTTTTTTTTTTTTCATTTATTTATGTACCACACGAGATAGAATGTACAGAAAACTTAAAACAACAGGTAAAAAAGTGTACAAAGGATAACTTATCTCTAATAGAGATCTCTACCAGAAACCCTTGAATGTAGGAGATGTTATAAGAAATAATTCGGGTGCGGTATTTTAATGTTATGTTAATAATAATAATAATAAACCTACATACAAATATACATAATATTAATCAATATTCCTATTTACTGGTATGCAGTCCAAACTTCTATCAGTTATCTTGCAATTCCCATCAGACCAGCTACTTGGTACCATAATATTGTATTGTCTTTAGTCTACATATAGTCTATGTCAAGTTTTATGACGATACAAAAGACGATAACATTTCTAAGTGTAATTCAGATTCTTAAATCTTATTACATAGTTAGTTATGTAATAAAATATAAAATAAAAATAAGCTATAAGCTCGACCGAATAAAGGTGTGTTAATAAAAAGATAAATATAATAATACACAAAAGATTTTACCACAATTAAATTTAACATATATTAAATAGTAATATCTAAAACCCAATACGATTTCGGGACGGATATTACAGCCGTGTTTCAGTTGGAAAACTAAAATAAATCTGTCAGAGCCCCTTTTGCGTGCTCAAGCAATCGAATAAAACATTAAGATATCGCAGAGGCCGGAGAGTTGGGGCGCCGTTAATCACAGCGGGACGGCTGACAACGCCGTCGTTGGTACTTAGAGCTTACGGCTTGTCGAATACGTTTCATTTTTTACAATAATAGGCACATGGTAGGCAAAAGGCACCTGGGATTAAGATACTTTGTTGCTCATTTTTTGCCCAATTATTAAGAGTTAAAACTCAACCCTTAATGCGGAATTCCCCCCCGGAATTCGGCGGAAAGTGTCTTAATGAGAACAGTGTCCTAATACCAGAAATGATAATATTTATTATCATATTACAGCGTGAGGTTGAAAATGGTAAAGAGGAGCAATATACGCAGAATAACTAGAGGGGATGTAGTTTTAAGGTAGATCCTAAAAATAAATGATATAACTCAAAAAGCGAGAAAAAGCGTAAAACTATTTTTTTTATCGAATTTATAGGTTTTTAACGTTTGTTTACGTAATCATGGCCTTAATTGTGTTACTTCACGTTACGCAATCAAATAACATCACGAAATCTAAATCGAATGTATATATATAATTCAATTGATATATAGTCGAATTTAATTAACATGAAAATATAGAAACCTACGCAATTACTCTTACATTTACATTCACGCATATATGTATATACATACACATTGTAGAGAGAACAATGTCTTTGATCCCCTTGATTTGTGTTAGAAGTTTCTCCCTCAAATATTTTATTACTGTCAGGAAAAAAATCCTCCCCATTTCAGGGGTTGTTTCTGTTTCTAGGGGTGTTTTATACACCGTCATTGAGGGCTCGTTAAAATTTAGGCTGTTGCTTAGAGACAAGTTTGTTTAGTCATTATGATAATTCTGTAATGGTTGAAGATATTATTCGTTCATATGAATAATTGGTTTGCTACCTACAGTTCAAAATATAAGAAGCACTCTTGGCGCAGTGAGAAAGCGTCCACAGGGTGGCGTTGAGTTCTGCAACTTAACTCACAATGTCTCGGAAATTTGGCAGTAAGTGAAAAACTCTCACTGCCTATCCTTTTATATGCGGGATACAGCGTGAAGCCATATCCATTCACTATACACTTCTATAACATAACTAGCATTCTATGAAGTATACGAATTTTCAATAATTTTAACTCTTTATTCTTTCACAAAGTAGGATCAATAAACAAAAGCTTATGTGAATACAAAAACGGATGTATGAGAGAGCAAAATTCGGCCTAAAAGTTGATTGTTCTGATACTCCCAAAAATGGGAAACACCTGACACAGTTGACTTTGAAAAGAACAAAAAATGAAACTTGCCTTGTTTGATGACTTTAGCGTTCAAAAAGATTAGATCGATTAAAAAATGTTTGGAAAGATGAAAATGGCGTTACCAGAAGGCTGTTTCTTCGATTCGCACTAAAAAATGTTAAGATATAATTGTGTAATATTTTTTATACATCTATACATATAAATAAGATTGAATGTCTATGATTTCAAGATAACGGTGTATTTTCAAGTACCTCTACATATTTTGCATATAGATACATTACAGGATATTAAAACTTGAATTTTTAGTATAAAACAGGTTTTTACCAAATACAAATAATAATAAATAAATAATCATAAAGTCCAAGAGAACAAAGCCGCGAGGGGCCGCTAGTAAACTATATGTTAAAATTAGCATTAAATAGCTCCTGTCGTAAACATCTAAAGTGAGATGTTACCCGTAGACTAGTATAAAGCAGAACATAATATAACCTATTAAAGTTGTATGGAAAGCTACATGTGCTCTAAGCGATGTCTCAGTCTGGAGTAGCACCTGATGCCGCATTTGCTTATATTAATTACTTGTGAGCTAAACGCCCGCGGCTATTCCTTTCAAAGTTACTGCAAATTAAAGCGGTGGTATGTTATCCATTGCAATTTACAGTAGAACTTGAGGTTACTTTTTTTTAATTTCACACTGTATCCCGATATAATGGGATAGGCAGAGGAAAATTTAGTGTTATGACACTCCGTCCCCAATTTTCAAAACGGAACTTAACGTCGCACTGTGTTGCACCTTTTATACGTACGCGGTGAAGAATTATTTTTGATAATAATAATAATTGTAAAGCTTTTATTCAATTCCATACGGATTACAGTCATACATTAATATTCATATTAAAAACATTAATAATTAATTAGATTAATTAAACATTTAGTGCTATCTATTTTAATAGATTCTCGTATTTAATTTAGATTTATATTATTGCTTATTAATTGTATGGACTCCGTTCGGGAATTTATACATCTGTTTTTCAAATTCAAACTTAAAATTTTTTAAACGAGATCAGGGATTATGTTTTTCTACATACAAGCAGGCAATGCATGTATCTTGTAAAATACTTTTTACAAGTACAATGGATTTTTTTAAATTTTTTTTTGTAATAATTCAGAGCAATAAATAAACATTAACTGAAAGTACAGAAGCATGACCTACTTACTATACAAACCTAGATTTAGAGAGATGCGTAAAATCTGAAATTGATCTGCATATATTAAAATATGGGGGTTTGATTCCTCGGGGGATGAATTATTTTCATCTTATCGCAATAACTCGAATATTGTACGGAAAGTTCAGAACGAAGTGTCTTAACACTATGTTCCTATGCCTACCTTGCTGTATGCGGGATACAGCGTGAAGCTACAAAATATTGCGATATTTACGATAACAACAATTACATCAGTAGAAGTAATCACGTAACGTTTCCTTTCTAAGCACGATAGGTATCTTGAATGTTGACCTACATCAAGCCTGGCCCGCGCTCCGACGCAAGGCTAGCGGGCCAAGTTTCTCAAGGACGTTGATCTGGGTTTTATTAAAACGATTATTCACTTTTTAGGCACTGATTTCAATAAGGCTGTATTTTCATATATTTTCTTGGTTTATTTTTTTTGTTTATTAATGTAGTGGCTATAAATGGGATGCTGGCTGTTGTTAATTTTCATTATTGAGACAATACGCCGCGTTAAGTTACGTCACAAAATAAAAAATATATGAAATTAAATAGACAGTGGAGGAACCGAGTGTTTTAGTAGAGTAGAAAGTATTGCATATAAAGTTTCGTATTATTATCATCATCGGGATGTCTTAGACCACAAAGTAATAAAAAAGAAAAAGTAGTGATCTATACCATAATAAATATTAAACAGCACTAAATTAACAATTAAATCAAATCAATCAAACGTTACGCTGTATCCTGCACACAGCGGGGAACCTAGTGTTAAGACACTCCGTTCCCCACTTTCAGTCACACTTTGTGCCCCTGCGCCACCACTGGCCTCTTAAACAGCACTGGCAATACCTTATGGAATATTCTTATATAGCTTTAAACAATATGTTATTGTCAATCCAATTATAGCTATTAATTAATGATACATTGATTTGTAAATAATAAATGGACAAGTATATTTACTTTAAATATTGTACAAATTAACATATAAAAGTGGCTCATTTGATAATAAGTGAGTATAATATAAATGAACAATTTGTTAGCGATGATCAGCTCAATAAAATAAAGAGAATGTGACGTTGCTAATTTTATTATTCCCATATTCAAACCATCAACAAAAATAAAATAAAAAATAATTAATAAAAGTGAAATTCTATTTGAACATTCCAATCATATTTCGTCTGTAAAATAAAAAACGAAACGAAACTAAAACTTTTGCATATTTTCATATATATTTTTAATAGAAAACATAAATA
Organism: Heliconius numata; assembly: GCA_016802625.1. Taxonomy (NCBI): domain Eukaryota; kingdom Metazoa; phylum Arthropoda; class Insecta; order Lepidoptera; family Nymphalidae; genus Heliconius; species Heliconius numata. Next base: position 572,175 of record JAEBDU010000071.1, read on the forward strand.
ATTCTAGATGTTTAACAGCCTCTCATGAGGCCATCGTGGTCAAGCGGCACAATATCTGAATATAAACGCGATAGTTGTAGGTTTGATTCCTAATCGGAGCAATGAATTATTTTCATTTCCTTGCTCTGGTATTGAGAAGTGTGGCGTTGAGTTCTGCCATATGACACTATGTCTCGAAAATTGTCCGGAAAACGGGGAACGATATGTATTACTAGGTTCTCTCTACCTACTTTGCTATACGGGGGTCGCAGTGTGAACTTTCTTGTTGTTAACCTTAAATTTATTTTTATAAAATTAATTGTCTTTTATTGCTCGGCTTCAATTTTGAAGTCAGTGCCTATTAAAAAGGTTATTTGAAAATTTTAAATTTTGTACAGAAAGCTATTTATAAATTCAATTTCGTATAAACAGTTTTCCCCGACGGGACAAACGACTCGTAATATTTAATATTTTACGCGTACAAAGTGTCACTGGGAAATAATTACTTGCCGGTCGTTTGATTGCCTATTTTCGTTACATTTTTTCGCTTAATAATATTTTTTATATATTTCAAGAAATAATTTGACATTTTTTATCCTGAAGCAGTATCCAGCAAATAGTAGGACAGACAGAAGAAACAACGTGTCGAGACACTCCATTCCCCACTTTCCGCCCAATTTTCGAGGCATTCCGTATTTGGTGGCAAAACTCAGCCACACTTCTCCTTGTTATCAAAGCGAGAAAATGAAAATAATTCATTCCCTCAAATGGCAATCGTATGCCGCTGCGTCACGACGTCCTAAAACTTTTGCTTGCATTATTAATAATTCAATGAGCTTTCAGTGTACAAATACCCTTACAAATTTGAAAGCTTTAAGCTCAGTAATAACAATTCTTTCGACTTAATTTTACAGACCCTTTGATTTCTTTGTGCCTATTGTGATTGTGATTGTGCTAGAGAACTTCTGAATTGTTCGCCATTTCAAACTTATGGAATTTCTACTCAACTTATATTACGCTCCATTTAAATTTGTCGAATGATTAGATTTTTTTTTCAGGGTTCACGCTGAGGACACTTTGTCTCATGAAAGCGGGGAAATTATTGTAATTCATTTCGCCAAGTGAGGATCAAATCCATAACTACCGCAAATATAATTAAACTTCCATAGTGCCATATTTTTTTTAGTTTCTTGTTATAAGAAGGAAAGCGCGACGTGAAGTGATGGAGTTCAATGTCGCGCTTTCTCGTTACCAGAGCAAAGAAATGAGATATCAAATATTTCATTTCCTTGAGTGAGAATCGAACCCGTAACCCTCGCGTTGCACGCTGTGCCCTTGCGTCAAAGCGCCCTCAATTTCGCCCAAAAATAATTGTATCAAAAATAAAATATTGAAGCATAAAATATTGTATGAATATTTCAATACCTAATATATAAATATATGTTTCCAAATACAGTGAAGCGTCTCAATCCAAGATAATGATGTGTTCTAGACACGATCCTTGCTTATCTCAGCGGGTCACGGACGCAAGCGTATAATACGAGTACAAGACGATGTTCTAGTTTTCATGTCTAAAAAGGGAATTTCGTTGCAATTTTAGTTGTTATTTATCTTTTAGAGCAATTTCAAATATTTTATTTTATTTTTTTAGTGAAACTGTATCCCGCACATAGCAGGGTAGGCAGAAAGAACCTGGGAACCTAGTGTCAAGATATTCCTCTCCCATTAAAACATTCCCGTTCAAAACTTTCCGCCGAATTCTAGAGGCATTGCATGTCGAGTGGCGGAATTCAACACCGCGCCTTGCCTTGTTACCAGAGTAAGAAAAATTAAAAGTAATTACGTAGCGAATCTTTAGGTAGCGAAGGCAAATATAAATATAACAGACAAAAACAATTAACAGAGCTGGTAAAAAAAATCATTTAAAAATTTACTCAATTCTTTGCCCAATTTTAGAATCAAATTATATGTGGTATCTTATAATGGACGACTATGAAACACAGTGGGTACTAAATGCAGGAGGATGTTAGAGTTTCGTCACTCAGAGTGGCCACTCTCCTTCACTCTAGATACCTATAAGGCGTAACACTGATAAAATTTATAGTTCGAAACGATAAACGTAATGTAATATAAGACGCAGTCGTGGTGCAGCGGCACAAGGTGTGACTGTAACGCGACGTTGTGGGTTCGATCCCACTCGAGGAAGTGAAATATTTGTTTACGTTTATGTTTCCATTTCTTCGCTCTGGTGTCGAGACAAAGCGCGGCGTTGACTTCTGCCACTCAACACCCAATGCCTCCAGAATTCGGCAGAAAGTGGGCATCGGGGTGTCTTAACATTAGGTTCCCTCTGCCTACTCACATGTGTGCGGGATAAAATAGACCCTTGTGGAACCCTCGTATTGAATAATGATCCATTAAATAAAACTCAGAAAATTATTTAAATTAGAACCAGTTGTTGCTGAAATCAGCGAGTTTTACTAAGCAAACCCTTTTGTTTATAATATTAGTATAGACTTTAATTATACCATCAATAAATACCGTATCTCGAGCATTGTAGAGTATCATATAATGAATCCATATAGTACGATAGTAATACAATTATCGAAAATATTTGTTTTACACGCAAATTGTGGCCTAAAATTAGGATAATTTTGGTTGAGCTAGTATAACTATGCATTGGATTACAGTGTTCTATGCACTATAACATGTTTAGATTACACATTTTATAGTAGGCAGAATGTGAGAAACAGACTGTGCTGAGACAGCAACTGGTTGCAAGTCGCTTCGTTCAAATATCTGTCCACAACCTACATACCTCGACAATATTAAACCGGTTTTTTTTATATGTATATAGTTATTTGATTTTTAAGCTCTTAGCAAGTACTCTCAACTGAAATTTAATCAAAAAGTCACTTAAAATCAACTTTTCTTGTCCAAGAAATATGTGACCAAATGTACAACATCATTATTATTTTTGTTTATTATTTCGTGAATTAAAGACATTGCTTCTAATCTAGTGAAGAGAACCGCACTTGCGGATACGTTAGAGTAATAAAATCTTTTTCCCGATTTGGATTCGACCCGAATCATTGAGTGTAAAGTCAAATATGTACACTGATCTCTTGTACTATGATGGTTTCACAAACTAAAAATTAAATAAAAATATAAAGCTAAGCTGTGTTGATATATAAATAACAAACACAATAAAGAAACAGCATATTGTGTATATAATATATCTTATATGAATCCTAAATATAACGCTCGAGTAAAACGAAAAGAGGACGTCACATGAACAAGCATACCATATCGTCTATGAAGTGCGCCATCATTACCATAATTCAAAAGAAAAAGGCACAAGAAAAGTTATAAAAAAATCCCCCTCTATCTCCACTCGAGTCGCTGCTGGCACAAATATCTTTAATTGGTACGAAGATATCGCGTTTTATTGGCAACTTTCGCTCGCTGTAATAAAATTATATAAGAGTTTCTACCTGATTTTGATTTTTAATGATCTATTTGTTGGTACTACGTGGTGCAGTTAATACATCGACTGTAGGAAATAGCTTTAGAGAAAATAAATCACATTTTTAAATAAACCATACACATTCAATTTTTTTATTACGTTTACTTGAATCAACTTGAAATGTAAAAACGCACTTTTGAACACACAGTGATAATTGTTTAAATATATTATGTTTGCTAGTTATCATTAATGCCAGCTTGTTGACTTTTATTATAAAGCTATAATATATTTGATTTGGTGATACAAAATAAAAGCTTTTAAAATAGCTTAGAAAATTTTTGAATCGATGTTTAGACACTTCGTTCCCTCGTTCCGCTCAAATTTTAAGACATTCAGCATTGAGTGGGAACTTAAAATGCAGATTTTTTACTTATTTCCAGAGCGACATAATGAAAATAATCCATCCACCGAATGGCAGTCGAAACCGCAACCGTCACACGGGTTTTTTTCCACTGTACAATGTACCTACTTTTAGCTATTCAAGAAATAACTTATGTTGGACGGTATTAATAGTTCCTTAAACGGCTAAGTCAATTGACGAGGCCCATGAGACACATTGCCGTACTAAATTTCAATCAACGACACGCACTTCGGAAACAATATATATTTGCACATTATTTTTGCTTTCCTTTTCTTTAAATTGGTAAGTAAAATTAAACTAAATTTTATTTTTATATATGTTAGAAGAAGCGATAAAATTAAAGTAATTATTTGTTATTTTAATATTAATTATAATAATTCCTAAAGAACCAAAAAACAGCTTAGCGCTGTAGGTAAAGAAGGGAACTTAGTGTTAAGGCATGCTATTCCTCACTTTTTGTCTTATTTTTTTAAAGAATTGTTGAGTAGATTTGAACTCACAACCATCCTGTCTACAGACTAAACTCCGTTACAACAACTTAATGATTCTAATATTTAATAATCTATTAATTTCGAAACATTATAACTAGCTTTTACATACGGTTGCGCTCCCGTCATCAAAAAATATATAAAATGGTATATAAACTGTGTATAATCAGTATATTACGTAATAGTAGCTTGTAGCCAATGAATCTAGACAATTGAAACATAAAAAAAACAATTCGAAACAGTAGTTCTTGAGATAAGTGCGTTCCACTAAAGAAACTTTTCTGCTTAATAACATTAATATAGGCTTTAGGTGACTTTTATTTGATCCTAATTAATTATTTAACTGTAACATGTATATAGCGTGTGTGAATTGGCAAAAAACACCCAACTTCCAGCCTTCCAGTAAACAAATTAAAAACAAAAAAGTCGTAATTTCGCTGTATTTTTTAATTAATCTCAACGTTAAATTATACTTTAGAGCTGACGTTTCGGCATGGAACTAAAATTTTCTGAATGAAATTTCCCTTGAAAAATTATTTATATGCGAGGAAATTATATGACCGTGCACTGCAAATCGTTAGTGTATTAAAGTTAATTACATTTAAGCCAAAAATTTCTCAGTACTTAGCGTGCGTGCTTGTGGTAAACCAAATTATTATATCAACTTTAGTCGAGCGCGTTATAGTCCTTATTGGGTCAGTAAAATGCTTCAGGGCATCGAGTGTTGAGCAACGAAACTCAACGCCGTACTTTGCATCGTTACAAGAACGAGGAATTCAATAATTTATTTTCACGAGTCCGAGTAGAACCCACTACCTTAGCGGACTATAAACAATGTCTTCACCTATAAACAATAACGTACCAAACATTTAAATATTTTCTTATAGACTGTAGGTACTATAAGTTTCGCTTTGTCGTAAAGATTTTCAGCTTCAGAATATATCATTATAATAATAAATAGTAATATTCTGTAAATAACAAAACTTTCAATAAAAATAAAATTATATGATGGAAAAGAAACAACGTAAGGAGCGTGATATTCGCATGATACTTACGTATTACTGTATGGAAGAATATGGTTCAAGAAATAAAGGCTTCTTCTATATATGAAAGCAATTCTGAGTTAAATATACAAAATTTGTTATTCTTTACATGTTCTTTGATTTTCATTTTCTTAAGAGCTATTGTATTATGCTATATATGATTTGTGGGTTTGATTCTTGTCTTTAGCGCGGTGGTGTTGGATTTTAGAAAATAGAAGCACGGTGATAACCTACACTACTTAACACGCAATGTCTTAAAAATTAGAGAAAAGTGAAGAATGGAGTTTTTTTAACACTAAGTTTTTTCCACCTACCCTGCAATGTGTGAGATACAGCGTGATGCTACACAAAACAGTCATTATTCAACAAAAGGAATATTAGAACACAGGTTGGGGGTTCAATTCCCACTCGAGGAAATTAATGAAATATTCAATATTTTGATTTCTTTGATTTAGTGTCGAGGCAAAAGCGCAGCGTTGAGTTCCGCCACTCAACACGCAATCCCTCCAGAATTCGGTAGAAAGTAGGGAACGGAGTGTTTTAACACTAAGCTCCCTGTGCCTTCTACATACAGGATACCACGTGGAGCTGAAAAAAAATTATCCATAGTACATAATGTAGTGTACATACATATATGTTCCTTCATTCCGTTTGACATTAAATAAGTCGCATTGTAACAATTCGGTCCCAGCGAGGATAAATCTATGCGTAAAAAGGGATAAGCACCTGACCCTTTCTCTCACAAAATGTTCGACCTAAGGGTCTCCAAATACATCATTGTTATATTTTTCTTGTGATTTTTCGTTATACATGAAAAATAAAAGTATAATTGTTATTATTTTTTGTTCCTTTTTTACATAGAAGATGTATAAGTTGAGTATATTAAATAATAGAGGCCAGTCGTGGCGCAGGGACTCCGACTCGAGGAAATTAAATATTTAATGATTTCATTGCCTTGATCTGAAAACGAGGCAATGCGTGGCGTTGAGTTCTAAGTTCCCAGGTTCCCTTTGATCATCATGCTAATTTCAGGATATAGCTAAAAATAATCTTAAAAAAGAAATAAATTAATGTTAACAACACGATTCCTTTCTCGGCTACGATTACGAAGTAGAGTGAATCTAGAGACAACTAACTCCGCCCTGCACTCACTGTCAATTAAGTTTTGAATAACGTAACTCAACACCGCACTCACGCCATTCTAGAACATTCGGCGGCTAATGGAGAACAGAGTCCCTTATCCCTATATTCCTTCTGCTTCTCCTGTTAGACGGGCTTACGGGCTGCTTTTTTTCATTGAAAAACACAAAAACTTTTACGTCTTTAAAAATAAATATATAATGAACCTATAACGTCTATTTAAGTATCCAAAGCTCCAAAAACCAGGAAATTACCCATAAAATTTATTCAATTCCCCTAAAAAACGATAAAAGTCTATAATACCATTAACTGTTTATTTCGAAGGTAACAAAATTCTGAACTGAGTTTGCCCTCACCTCATTATTTCTTGTTTTCTTTACCCCGAACTACCATTGTGAAAACCCTTAACGAACCCCAACAAGGGCCTTTATCTTAACCCATTTAGACCCATAGCCAAACTAGCAGTAAATCAAAGATTTTTTCGGTAATAATTGATAGATATCGATGTAAGAAAATAAAAAACGTAAAAAAAAATTTAATTTTTTTTTATTTAAATATAAAAAAAATGCCGTCCTTAAATGGGGCCAATGGGCACATATAGTATCTAAATTTTCGAAACTATTTTTGCGACACGAAATGTTTTATAACACTTTTTACACTATCATCGCGTTTTTTTATTGCACATTGCACGTCTCAGTTGCTAGCAAAATTTTTGGGAGTAGTGGTCTACCCCGTGGTGCTGCAGACTTGGTACTGCAGAAACTGCTGGTTGCATAAATACGTTGATGTTTTCGTCTCTTAAATCGTGACGAGCGATGTAACGAAAAAATCAAGCTAATCTATCCTGTTTATATTAGTTAGCAAGTGCAGGTGCCGCGAATTTGCAACAGCAAGATCCTATGTATTTGTGGATAAAACCCACCACCATTTTTTGCCACGTACAGCATTGCTACATAGGTAAAAAGATTGATCAGCCTGATCAACCCCTCCCATACCACACTGTAAAACCTTCGCACTAATAAAATTTAGTTAACTTGGTAAAAGCAGTAATCAAAATCGGCTCGGTTTTTCTTTTCATATCCTTTACTGCTGAGTTTCATCTTTTAACAATTCTTAAATTTCTCAAGACGACCTTGTATATTAGTCGTAGTTGGATCACTTTTACACCAACGGGGTTGCTCAAGATTACGGTTCCTCTACGTCTCTTAGCAAAAGGTTGATAAATGCTTCTATTAGTAAGCAGGCAGATTAGCAGTGCTTTGTATATCTACATCTTCTTCTTCGGCGATTACCACACCTGGTTTTAGAGGCAGCGCAACTAAATAGTCCTCTCCGAAGTCTTTTTCTTCAATAATTACAACTGCGATTGCTTCTTGAAGACCCTTATATTCATTGCGACCGCTAAATATCCTAAGATTCATTATAAACTTTGGATGGACATGCATATAAAAACATAAAAATTGACCTCTGATGTGCCCATTGGCCCCAATTGGGGACAGCATCGTAAAAGTTGAATTTGTCCTATTACGACTCTTCTTTTCTAATCAAATGTAATTATATTACATAGAATACTAAGTACTTAAGTATGTTTTGTACCAAAACAAATGTATTTAGAAGAAAAATTTAAAAATAAATATACTTACATTTTGCCTTCACAGATTTCGTGAAACAGCTTTACAAAAGGCACGAAATGAACGATTGTAAGAAATTTAAAATTGGATTTTACGGCTACAACATAAGGATATACTACTTATCTTTACAATTCTAGACATAAACTGCATAAAAATAAAAATATAAAAAAAACAAGGGTACTATTGTAGGTGTACCCATTTGGGCACGGCGGGTCTATATGGGTTAATAAGTTTCTTTACCTTTTAAAGAATCAATGAATATACGCATTTGGTAAGGCCGTAGGGTAACTATCAGCGCTAGCGATTCCCATTGGAGGGTTTGTTTCCTCGCTCTGGTAAGAAGATAAAGCAGCGTTAAGCTCCGTCACTTTTCATGCTATGTTTCAAAAATTGAGGGTGGGGAGTAGAGTATCTTTACATTATGCGCCAGCTATATATATTCATCATACAACCTGAAGCTGCGCATTGAGTAGGACAGAATCTAGTGTTACTACACTCTGTTCTCTATTTTAATCGTATGTGTTAATGCTCAATTTCTCCGAAATAGAATTAAGCCAGAATAACGACCAGTTAATAATACAAGTAGCGCTAAAGTTAAGTTGTTGTTATTGTTGCTGCTTAAGTTTTAAATAAAAATTAAATACACTCATACCCCAGAGAGGATATAAACCCCACTATCACATAATAGTGTTACTATACCAGTATGTATTCACAATCTATATATAACTCACAAATCGTTATAAAGAAATGGCTATTGCCTTTTTTATACATTCGGCCGGTGTCAGACTGCGGTTTACTGAAATATATGGATGTCAGCTTTGTTTTTGGACGTTTTAGGAACATTCGTTGGTGACGCGCGTGTAGCATATCAATTGTTATATTGTTTTTGTATTACATTTATTATTTTTTAGTTCAATGTATCCTGAGTACAGCAGAGTAGGCACAGGGAACATTATGTTGGAACACTCCGTTTCCCACTTTCCGTCCAATTTTCCAATTGCTTTATGATGAAAATAATTTATTACCGATCGTGAACGGAATCCACAACAGTCGTGTTTATAGCCACAAACTGTACCACGATGACGTCAAACAAATAAATATTTTAATTATAAGTATATCTTATGGCTTAATAATAATAGGCAGTTAATTTTCAATTACTTGACCGTATATTTACAAAGGGCGATCGTACCGCGTGAAAAACGCGACGTGATTTATGTGCCGACGTAGCTATCTCCAGATAAATTATTGTCTTCACATCGCCAGTGCATACGTGCGAAAAAGTGAGAAATGGCTCCCACTATACTTGCGTTTCCTTTTATTCTTGGGTAGATCAGATATCTAGTCTGTGTAAAGTCAAACCTTGTAAACAAATTGTGCTATGGCAACAATGTGTTTTTTTGTTAGGGCTTCAATGCTACCAGCATTGAACAGGGCGAGATGAGACTCAAGTAAGTGAAACCGCCTGATGTAGACGAGGGTTTGATGAATCACCTTGGAGCGTCAGTGACGGCAGCCTGAATTTCTGGAGCAAAGGAAAATCTTTTAATGGAAGACGTAAACCACCTTACATAGACCAAGAGAACCTCATCGACATATTTTACCGCAGATCGCCACGATTTTTTAACATCCGCCGGAACTTGCTGTATACTCAAAGGAATCCTTTTCCTATTTTTTATAAATATTTTTTTTTAGGCAAGAACCCTAGGGCAAAAAGAAATTTTAAAAAAGAATTTTATTTTATGTCGACATTTTATTAAAATAAAGACAATATAATTCAATAAAAAAATATTCTGTTTTATTCTTTACGTATGTAAAAACATTATATAATACAATATGAAATAATAATAGCGTAATCACTTTAGTTATTAGGTGTATCCAACAACGTCATGTTTTAAAATAAAAGTTATACAATACGAAATATAATGAGTTCATACAATGTTGCCATATATAGTGTCGTTTAACATTTGTTTATAAATATTTTCATCAGCTATACAACTATCTTAATGAAGTGTAATGAATTCTTCTAATATTTTAAATATATATGGATATAAATATATATTCGTTCTGTTACCCCACGTAAAATCTGAGTGAGTCATCAATTGATGAGGTATTATGATATCATAAACAACGTTCGGCAAATGTTTCCTCAACAAAGCGACGTCGTCTACAGAGGATAACAAGTCGTTCCTGCCAGTATATAAGGCGACAGGCATCGTAACTTTCTTCAAGTCATACTTAGGTGGACTCAACGAGTTATACACTAGGAAATTATTCTTCCACCCGTAGTCGTATCTGGCAAACGTTTTATATTTTGCATTCTGTAAATATTGCAGCAAAAGTTTTGTAGAAGTACCCGTTAGAAAATGTTCAATCGCTATAGGGAAGAATTCCGGTTCTAATTCTTGATCATCAAACCCATTTAAAGGGAAGATAAGAAAGTACGCGCACAGTGCGTAGCCAACTACCGGTATGTCACAAAACATTTTTAAGATACGGGTAGTAATAAAATGATCGTCAAATAACTCATATATTCCAAGACTTTGAAACAAAACTTCAAATAAACGTGTCTTAGGTGCCACGATGGACAAAAAAATGCTGTTTTCTAAATAGCATATTGGTGCGAGAGCAATTAACACGTTTATCTTGGAGTTGTATTCACTTCTAGTGGAGCCCAGCACGTAATATATCGTATTACCCAATGAGTGGCCGATAGCAGTTACATTTGATGCTTTGGTTTCATATAACACTTTGTCAAGTATAGCTGGAAGGTCGTAGTAGCCTACTTCATGGAATGAAAAATCCCAATATTCGGCATCTTTATCAGGGTCCAAATAAACATGCTTCCGCGAATATCTGTTGCTTCTCAGGTTCCCAAGCCACACGTCGTGGCCTTTGTTAGCCAAGGTGATGCCGAGAGAATTCTCTCCTCTTACCAAAAACGTGTCGGAAGAGTCTAAAATGCCATGTGTTAACAAAATAGGATATGGACTCTTGCCAGGAAGTCGGTACAAAGTTAATATGTAGTTGTCTTCAGTAACTATCTGGTATTCCATAGGCGGATGCCCATATTTGGTCGCCAGGCCGACAAAATTCAATGTAGCGTCCTCAGGAAGTATTTCCGAAAGCAATGACTCACAAGAAACATAATAACAGTGCAACACTACAGAGCTGATCGTAACGACCACTCCACCCAACATACTGAGAGTCGATTTTAGTTATACCATTTTAATTACACTTGCACAACTATATATATGCATTTTTCATGTTTTCATTGCCCTTTTTAAGTGCTTATAACGCTTGCGAAAACTCACAGAATGCAATTGATTTATTTATAGCTGTTTAGACCATGATCTATTACTGCAGAAACTTAGCTGTAGGATAGAAGTTGGTAGTAGCGTTTGTGATCATTGCTTCGTACCTTAGTAAATGGATTTAATATAAATAATGTGAAGTCCTCAAGAATCAGTTTAGGACCATTCTATTGCACGATAAAAGGAATATCTTAACACTAGGTTCCTTCTAGCCTAACGTGGTTATTGCGGGATACAGCTTGAAACAAAAAAATCAACAACATTTAAAACAACATTTTATTCTTCTTTGTTTTTTAAATTTACATCTGCCTCCAAAGCAACACGTTTCTATCCTGATAAATATTTTAGCGTTAATAGTATGGTAACTAATTTAAATAACTGTTTTTAGTATTTAGAGCGTGACCACTCGATAAGAATTTTAATAAGCTATAAAAGTCATTAATGCATAAGTGATTATTATATTATACCTGTTTTGCAGTTTTCAATATATTAAGGAAGTTGTAAGGCCGTTGTGGCGCAGTACGACAACGTCTAAATATAAACGCGATGTTTACTTGCAAACATTATTATGGCGTTCATTATTATGGTTATTTCGTTATTTAAAGCTAACTTAGAAATATAACGTGTCACGAATACATTCTAGATAATATACTGGTGTAAATAACTATACGAAAATAATCAACATGCTTTTAGTAAATACACTTAAATAGTATTAAAAAACATTCGTCAAGTCTTAACTATAAGAAAAGATGTTCTACTCCTTAATAAATTAAATTTGAATTTGCGTATTTTAGTATGCAGACTTTTTGAGCAGTGAGATACAATGAAAATCATACTTGGGAGTATAAATTACACCAGCCACCATCATGCTCACATTGTAGAACAGCCCTACTATGCCACAATAACCTCAATATATATTGTATAGTTAAATTAATTAATTAAGTAATTAGATATTATAATGAACAAATACTTACTCGTAGACTTAACCACATAATAGTTAATTTCCAAACATTGAAGCTCTACAATTACGTATATCCGTCTTGTTCTTAATTAATCGAATGGAGTCCTGCAAACAATAGCCAAAGCACGGGTCAAATACAAGATTTCACCGGAAATCGGCCAAGAGGATATTTACAACGGATGTTTATCTTCTACTCAATTTCTCATGTTTCAGGCAATAAACATGCACTTCATTTTTACGGACTTCTGTAAGAAAAGGAGGTTATCAATTTGGCTGTATTTTTTTTATGTTTGTTACCTCATAACTTTTAATAATTAATTTGATAATTTTTATAATTTCGATTTTGATAAGCTAATGCTACAACACCCTTACTACAATATCTAATTACTAAGCCTGTTTGTTTTATTTGGCACCGACTTCAAAATTATAAAATCTTTGTAAAATTATTTTACACTTTTTTAGTTTGTTGTTAGAAGTCGGTTTTTCTTTTTGCTAAAAATTAATTTATGTTCGTTTTAAAACAAAACCTTATGTTAGCACCGACGTCAGGCCTGAGATAAATCTAACAACTTGTCAACCAGCCCCAGATGTCTAGTACCTCACCTCAGTGCTTAAAGGTTAATGGATTTTTTTTATTTATTTAGGTAATGTTAACATTCTGCTTCTATTAACACACTTCCGTTCCTTACTTTCCGCCGAATTCTATTAGAAGGTATTGCGTGTTTAGTTGTGGAACTCAACGCTCTGCTTGCTTCTTTAAAAGGGCAAGGAAATAATAATATTAAATACTAGCGGAACCGACGGCTTCGTCCGCTTGAATTGTACTCTATATTTAATAGAAATAGTAAGAATTAAAATAAGCTGAAAAAGAATAATAAGTATATAAGTAAGTAAACAAAATATTTAATATTTTTAAAAAGTACTGAATATTTCAAATGAACAAACAATTCCTAATATTATAAAAAATACCTAACTATCTAAAATTAACAAAAAATAATAAGTAGGTAAACTTAACTTATGGAAAATCTTTACATTAGAAAAAATATCTAACTAATTAAAATGATGATGACGAGTGTCTTAACACTAGGTATCCTGCTGTGTGCAGAATACAGCGGGAAGCTGATTTATTTTTAAAATTTAATTTTAATTTTAAGATACTTAATCTAACCAAGAAATAAAAAAAATCTAACTAATCTATTAAGACCCAATCACATTACCATTAGAAGAGAACTAAAAAATAATTATGAATAACCACATAAACATTAGAAGAATAAATTTAAAGAATAATATCTTTGTACGCCAAGTAAGCGTTCAATTAGGCTATTTTCGGCGAAACAAATTAATTCCTGAAAAAATCAAAAATCAAATGAGAAAAAAAGTAGCCTATGTTTATCCCAAGACCCTCAAGTACCTCTATATGAAAATTAATAACAATCAGCTATAACCTTACTCGATAAATGGGCTTTCCAATACAAAAATAATATTAGAAATATTATTTTCGAACCGAAATCGAAAATCGAACCACTAGTTTCTGAGATTCACCCAACGAACACACTCTTCATCTTTATATTATTAGTATAGACATCATTTTCATCAGAAGTGGAAATCGAACCCAAAACCTATAATGTTTACAGTAGCACTGCGCCACGACTGGACTCTTATATTAATTTCATATCAACTATTCTACCTCTAAATTTCACAGTAGGTACAGGAAGGCATATTTCATTAAGAGATTATTAGAATTTCATCGCCACTACGCTTTGGAACTTGAAGTATTTGTTTTGAAGCGGAAAGAGCTGCGATGCGTGGCATTGCAATTAAACTATTCTCTATTTCGATGTGCGATACGTTTGGATGTTTTATTTTCTATTCTTAATGAGAAAATATTTACTTTGTTTTGTTTAGCTTTCCGCTGTATCACGCATACAGCAAGGTAGGCAGAGAGAACAAGAAGAAACAAAAAGAAGACAACATTATTGTATTTTTTTATAGCAAACGTATGAAATACACTCCTATCTACTTTGAAATACAATATACGTACTTAGTGAACTTAGTTTTCTTCTAAAACTTAACATCGCATCGGCAGAATACACCACCTAAACAGACGAAGAAAAATTTGTGAAATATTACAAAATCAAGCTGTAGACCACACACAGCAGGGTGGGTAGAGGAGACATAGTGTTAAGACATTTGATCTGCTGCTCAATAGTCAAAAAATAGCGTGGAGTGCAGAACTTAACGCCGGTTTTTTTTTTTCAAATATTCTACCGAATAAAATCGACCTACAACTGTCATTTATACATACACTTTTCAAATACGCTACGAAATTATAACAACCTTTTTATATATAAATTTTACCAAATATTTAAGCAAATCCCGCAGGAGTGCGGTTAGCCCGTAACTAGAGCAGTGTGACAGGTTAAGCTTTACTGTACGTGAAGCAAGTAAAGTTAATTTTTTTTAACACGGCGAAATTAAAATTTAGCTATTTTTAGCTTTACGCTGTTATATTATCGATCCAATACGCGCCTATATAAATGTCAGTATAATGCTATTCTCTGCTTTTAAGCACGCCATCTCATAGAAGCAGTTTTACCGTCCGTTGAACAGACATAAACACAGCACATCAAACAAATCTTGTTAATACGTAGTGTAAGTGAATGCCTCCGAATGGGAGTTGGTTCCAACCAACAATAATAGCGCTACAAGTGAAATGCCCCACTGCACCAAGGCGGCTTTTATTCATTTCATAATAACCTTAAGCTAAAAAGAAAATGAAAGGCTTACTTTCAATTATTCTATCTATTTTCCAAAAAAATCAATGACGCAACACGTTTTCAAACATAAAATTAAATAAACACAACAATCTTAAACGCCCAATATAATCCACATTTAGGTTGCCGGCTCACCTTTCAAATTATGTCAACGACTGCTGCCATAGGCGTATTAAGTGCAGAATTAGATTTGAATCAGCGATATAAGACGTCCTAGCTGCACCCTTTCCGCTATCGGGGTGTTTTATCTCGACTATTGGACCACTAATTAATTTGGAGGAAATGGTGTACGTGATGTTGTTTTTTGGTTGTTTGTTTAAAAATGGTAAAAATATCTCGATTTTTGTGTAAGGAAATTATGTTCGAGGAAAGTTTATGATAAGTTTAGGCGATCGTTGTGCGTCTGTACAGCTTCTTACTGTAAACGCTCTATGGTTCTGAGTTCGATATCCACTCAGGGGAATGAAACTGAAAGAACAATTGAAAGTCATTTGTCCATGCAAACGAAGCCGGAGGTAACAGCTGGTGCTTAATAAACACAACTTGTAAGTCTTATCAAAATGGTATCTCAGTATTCAAAGTTATCATTTTAAATTTTGCATAATTATGAAAAAGCCAGTCTTCAGCTCAGTAATGGCCGGAGGATATAACATTAAATTTTAAATTGTAAATTTTGTACCACAATATTCCTACTACAGGAATTTGGTCGTTAAGGAGATTAAATTGGAGCATTCCTTCGGAACGCTTCAGCTGGAGTTTTTCCTATTGTATTTGATTTAAATAATTTTTAAGTTTGCTATTTTATTTAAGGGACAATTTTTGTTGTTTATTTTGCCATTGTGGCGTAGTGGGTTTGTGGTGGCTGATTGAAAATACGATAGTTGTGGATTCGATCCTCATTCGGAATAATTAATTTACTACACGCAATGCCACCAACATTCGGCGGAAAATTGGGAACGGAGTGTCTTAATATTAGGTTCCCTCTGACTATCCTGCTGTGTACGAGATACAGCGTGAAGCTGATGTGTTTGTTAGTTACGTAATAATAACTGAAGTCTACCTTGGCTCAGTGGAACAGTGTATGAAGGATTGAATTCGTTATTCAATTACTGGGATCTTTCTACTTTATTTCGTCTTTTTCTGGTCAGAATGGAACAACTCACTGTAATTAACTCTCTTTAGTGGGGACTGACCCCCAACCATCGCGCTACACAGGGTAATACATCCACACATACAATAGAAACATATATTAGATAGATTATGTATTATATAGGCTTAAAACTCTACACTAAGCCTGGTTTTGTAGGATTAGGGGAGCCCCACACGGATGTACCAATTTGCAGGATTTAAGGCTTTATAAAATGACAAACCATAGAGAACGAGACCAACTTAACTAAAACACTGAAGTGATGAAGGAGAGATTATGTTTTTTAATGTCACTATTGAACTCTATTTTTTTTCGCTTCAGGACTTAGTTAAAGTTAATAGTTTTAAATTAATTTCCTACTAAGAAGCAAACGTAGATATATTTACTATATCTGTAGAGATCTATAGATATTGTAAGAGACTTAAAATATGTTGTAACAAGCGTATAAGAATTTCAACGTGCTCGATTTGAAGATCACCCATTTTTTTATACTTTACTAATGTTTTTGCTTTCCTTAGTTGAACAACAGAAATATTATATTTCACTCCTATTAATTTCCTCGTTCTAACAGGAAAAAGCGCGACATTGGACTGTCTCTTCACATGTAATATCTCAAAATTGATTGTAAAGGGGCGTACCTTATCATTTATAATATTAATCTGTCGTAGCGCAGTGGTGCCGCGTTGAACTTTCAAACGCGACGACTACAAGTTTCGACTTTTACTCAGAGAATTAATTAACTATTTTCATTTCTTCACACTTGAAGAGACAAGACAAAGTACAGTATTGAGTTCCGCCAATCAACACTTAATGTCTCGAAAAGTAAGCAGCGCGTGGGGAATGAAGTGTCTAATTATTACTACTCTGTTATAACACAGAAAAAATATCAACACTATTTTTGCCTTGGAACTTTACATACTGCGATATATTGTATACTAATTAACCCCTCACAAGTACACTATAACTTATAATTAATTAGTACACCAACAGAACGCCTCGCGACTTCGGTAATTCACTTACAGTAACTGGGACACAAGATCGAGTTGAAGTATATAATAAGATATTCTTGTAGCAACCTGAATAGATACTCGTAGCTGGTGGAATAACAGGAGGAAATTGAGTTAGACGATCGTGGTGCCTTCGTAATATTGTGTAAAGTACTAGTTGTAGCCCGCAACTCCGTCGGCGTGAACTGCAAAAAGTACAATGTCGTTCTTTCTCTCATGTACTAGGCTGTCTGGGCTAGGCAGGAGGAACTTATTCTTAAGACACTCCGTTTTCCATTTTCCACTGAATTCTGAAGTCATTGAGTGTTAAATGACGCTGGAACGCTTTGCTTCGACACCAGAGCGAAGAAATGAAAATATTAAATATTTCATTTCCTCGACTGGCCTCAAACTCAAACTATATTTTTTTCTCGTTTTCGATAAATTTCGAAGTAACCACTTATAGCGTCACCATATACTATCTAATAAACGTAAATGCCATATTTCAGCGAATAGTTTCAGCTTTCCGTTGTCTATTAGTTAGTAAGTTTCAAATAAGTATAGATGTAGTTTTAGGATATCCTACTAGGGACTCTTAGAGAGTTGATCTCGTAAGCACCTGTCTTTAAAATATCTAATTATAACTATTCTCAAAATATTATGTGTATATGTGTGCGTATTATCAAACATGGGAACTAAGGTATAGCGACGTATACAAGACACTACCTTGTACCTCCAACTTCACCCCCTTAACAGCCTCGTATAGTAAGAGAATGAAACACATTTTCCACGTAGCATTAATTGCCCGAGGTAACTCTTGGACTAGTTTTTGAGAATAGCACGATCAATCAAACAAACTCTTCAGCGTAGTGTTTGACTGTCAACACAATGATTACGAGCTTAATATGGGGGATATTAACTAATATCATATCTCGCTCAAGGTGTAGTGCGGGGTTGAGTTCCGACATTCAATACGGACAGTATTGATACAGACAAAATGGAGAAAGCAGAATGTCTAACACTAAGTTGCTACTGCCACCGTGGTAATTATGACGTACTATGTGCAATGGTTGTGGATTCGATCCTCACTCGAGGGAATGGCTGGATATATAACAGCGTTTAATTTCATTATGACAATAGACAATGTCTCTAAAATAAGCGAACGCATTGAAATAGACTAAGATTTATTACTTAGTTGTTCGAAAAAAGTGTATATATTTGCGCAAAACAGAAAACCTCCGGGATTTTTTATTGTTTTGTAATTTTGCCGCGTAAGCTGTTACACGATAAAAACAACCGTTCATATCTACAGAAAAACTCGGAAATATATTTCGTTTTCACGTATTATTTCTACTTTTGTGAAATTATAGATAATATATTTGCATCTGACAGTTAACATAATCGTTCTGGGTTCGATTCCCACTCGGGGTAATGAAGAATTCCATATTCTCACACGGGGAAATGACAAAATGCATCATTGAGTTCTGCTACTCAACACGCAATGTCTCAAAAATTTAGGCGGTGTGCGAGAAACGCGTTGTCTTAACACTTGGTTGGTTCCGATTATCATGCTATATGCGGGATGATGAAGCTCATAGAAAT
Source organism: Heliconius numata (assembly GCA_016802625.1). Lineage (NCBI taxonomy): Eukaryota > Metazoa > Arthropoda > Insecta > Lepidoptera > Nymphalidae > Heliconius > Heliconius numata. The sequence continues at coordinate 591,124 of JAEBDU010000071.1, forward strand.
GGCTCGCCCGTTAGCTTCACTAAATAAAAAAGGAAAAATATTAATTTCCTATTTATTATATAGCTTCACGCTGTATCCCACATAAACTCGTAGATCAGAGTCAGCAGAGGTGGAAATCGAACCCACGTCACAGTCTGGCGTTGTGCTTTTGCGCCACATTGGCTTGTATTATTCCGGTATTAATTTGTTGTTGTCGATACTGTCCCGTTTTAAAATTAGTTTTAAACATCGCCATTATTTATTTCCGCAGCATTATATATATTCGGGGGTGTGAAGTCAATAATTCATTTACATCTGGCGCGTGAATTTAAATTATGAATTAGTTGGCAAATAGATTTAAATTTGTAGTTATGCTTTATTTCCATTTAGGCAGTTGATATTGGCACACTCGTATTGTTTATGATATGAGGTTTATTTTTTTTTTTTTTTTTGTGTAAAAAGTTAGTAATATTGTTTTAATATATTGCTAATCTCCTGCAACATTGTATTCTTTCGAAATGAGTTAAATATGTCAATATATGCAGAAAGACATAGTTTATTGTAATAATGACTTGATAAGTTACGTCACTATTGCAATAAATAAATGAACGGTAAATTTTAATATTTTAATGTGTAACATTTCTATAGTATTTTAGAACAGGATATAATTATGATTTCCACTTAGGGCAGTAAAGTATTTTCATTTGCCCGCTCTAGTAACAAGGCAAAGTGCAGCGTACAGTTCCACTATTCAACACGCAATGTCCCGATTTTTACGCGGTTCGTGGGGTTCAAAATGTCTTAACCAGACTAGTTAGGTTCCCTCTGTCAAACCTGCTATATGTGGAACAGAGTGTAAAAGTATAAAAAAGTAAAAAAATATATCTTCGTTTAATTCAAAAGCCTAACACTTTATAAATTAATAAATAAAGTACGAGCCGTAAGTACCTACAAAGATTACGCGTAACTGAAAATTACGTATAAAGAACTTTGACAAACTTGTAGCTGCGAGCAGTGAAGCACAGCATCTCGGTCGAGGAGGGCCGCGAATTCGTGAAAATTACCTAAATGGGGGAAATACCCGGCCTATAATTTAAATTTATTATTATTGCATTCAATAACTCGCGAAGCGAAGCGCGCTTTACTTTGGAAGGTTTATTGTTGTTGATCTAAGACGTCTTATAATTGTTTCAAACGGTACTTGGAATATTTTGAATTTGATGAAATATTATGTTTTGTTTGGCCTCGTGGCGTAATGGGGCGCGCGTTTCCAGTACATAGCAGGGTAGGCAGAGGGAACCTAATATTAAGACAATCCGTTCCCATTAAGACTCTTTCGTTTTCCACTTCCCACGATTTCGGCGGAACTCAACGCCACGCATTGTCTAGACTACGCACTAGAGCGAGGAAATGAAAATATAAAATATTTCAATTCCTCGAGTAAAAATCGAACCCACAACCTGTTGCGTTTACAGTCGCAAGCTTGTGCTCCTAAGGAATTATTATATTTAAATTATTGTTACTCCTCTACTATGATAGATGAAACACGGCGTCAGGGTCCACCACTTACCTACACAATGTCTTGAAAATTAAGTTAGTATCTCTCTGTAGTCTTTCTTCTATATGAGAGACACAATTACTGCTTCTTGACATTGGACTATTTAGTAATATCTATGCAGATGTTATTCTTTAATTTCCACTCACGATGGATAAATAACAGTTTTAAATTTTAAAAATAGGGCATTATGCTTCTTTACTAAGATAACTTGTAATGTACATTTATTTTTTTTTATTAAAATATTTACACACATTTATTTATTTTTTAGGTACCTACCATTTAATATTTGACGCACGAGAAATTTACCAAATTCGTGCTACATAACAAAGATGGTAGAGAGAACCTAATTTTAATTAACCTGTTAAAATCCAATTTTCGCCCATTGTGTGTTTTCGCCCATTGACCGGCGGAACTCAACGCCACGCTTAGTTTTGTTACCACAAAAAAAAAATCAAGGAAATTGAATCCACAACCACCGTGTTTACAGCCAATCCGCTGTGCCGCTGCCGAAAATCACGGCAAAAATATAGATTTTTTAGGCATTAAGCCGTAAATGTCGCTTAGTTCGTTAAAAATACTTTACGAAGGCACTGAAAAGTAACCTCTGTTTTAATAAGCAAGTTTATTACGGCTAAAATGAAAATTTTAATACAAAAAGTAATATTCGCTGTTAATACTTGTTCAAGGATTACCTCAAATATTAGATCAGTGTTTACAGTATGAAACAACTGTAGTGGGAGATTACTTTAAAAATACTCTGTAAGGTGAATTTTTTGAGTTTTTCATCACAGCAATTTCAATTCATACAATTCATTATAAGCTAAAAAACTGTCCAAGTTAAAGATAAACAGGACAGTTTCGCAGGGGCGCAGGTTTGAATCTAGCTAATTTTTATATAATCTTTGAAAAAAATTAAGAATTTCTTTTTTTCATTTGTAATGTCATTTATCATTTAAATAATTACAAAGAATCTAGTATATCATTAGTTTCTATAAACGTTACAAACGTTAAAGAAACATAATATTAATTCAAATACAAATAAAAAATCACACAAAACATTTTTGCTTCAACATGAGTGAAGTTGGCGTGTTTACGGCGGACCACTCATAAACTGTGCCTATTATTCTGAGATAACTTCACTTAAGTGTAAGTCTCCATAAAAAGCTAATACCTGCGCGGTGTATCCTACCTCTTAAATATAATAACTTGGAAAAGTGGCTTTCAACTACACGAATGTATGAACGTTACTGAAAGTATAAGATAGTTGAGGCTCTGCTTTATTGTCTCGAAGATTTTGCGAGAAAGAAAAGTAATAACGATGTATTGTTTAGAGAAATTTCTAAATACGGATTATGTGTAAACGTGACTGTTGTTGTATCGATTTCCAATCGGTATAATAAATACATCTCGTTAGATAAAGCCCGGCGTTAAGTTCCACTATTAACACACAATATATAGAGTTCTCACGGCAAGCGCAAAATGGAGAGTTCTTACACTAGTTTATCTGTGCCCACATACTTCATGCTATAATGAAGATAAAGTATGAATCTGAAAAGAAAATTTACGGCCTTTAACGTCATGTTACATTAAGTAAAAAAAAAATTAAATTGATTTATTTAACATTGCAGTATCGTGATTTTTCCCGCATAGAATAATCAAGACCAGAGTAGAAAAACGTAAATAATTCAAAATGATCATTATTCCGAGTGAGGATTGAACCCAAGACCATCGCGTTTACAATTGACTATCTAACTGCCATATCTCTCAATTTTTACTGAGTAGATAGAATTCATAGTGATGAATCACTATTAATCACTACATTCTTAACACCTACACTATATATATAAAGTATAATTCCTCCGCTCAATATAATAATAATAGCTTAATCTCATACAGGTAATGTACACGAATATATAAATTTCAAATCCTTATAACCAAAACCCTCACCTTAAGCACAATATTTCGTAATAAAATTAAAACTTAAAAGTTTTCAATTTTTTTATGGAGCATAAATAAAAAAACCACAATGTCCTTTGTTTGAGCCCGGACTAGGTGCTATTTAGGGTGCAGAGGTTGATGTCTAAAAAAGGACAAGCCGTTGAAAGACTCGGACGAAACGAAGCGGGCAAAAATAGCGCTGCAGTACGCTACGTCTGGAATACCTAGCGGAGACTTGGAACTGAATTCCTAAATGTATATTATTTATTTACTCTCCTGGCTTACTTAAAATTATATTTATTTACTTTTACCGTCTTACTATTTCTGTTTTATACTTTTTTAGCTGCATTCATCTAGTGACGTAGTTAAATTGGAGTAGGAACAGATAATCTCATGTTAAAACACTCCGCTCTCCAATTGCCTTCCGGTAGAACGTGTTGAGTGGTGGAATTAAAGAAAAATGGACTTAAGAAAATAAAAAAAAAGGTTTTTTCTTCTTTCATGCCCACACACGGCATGATCTACCTGTGGCAGTGCAATGCAGCTTTAGCTCCTAGTGTTACACGGGGTCACGGGCGGCTTGTCGATTTTGTTTTGTCAATATATATTTTTTTTGCTTCACACTGTACCCAGAGGGAGCCTAGTGTTAAGACACTTTAATTTCCGCCGAATTCAGGAGGCATTGCGTGTTTAGTGGTGGAACGCGCTTTGCTTCTATTCCAGAGCGAAAAATTGTTATATTAAGCGTTTCGTTTCTCCGAATGGGAATCGAACCCACATATTCACGTACAGTCGCACGCTCGTGCCACACTAGTCTCAAAATATTTAAAATCATCACTTCAATTACTTACATGTCAATAATAGCTATATAAACGGATTTAGTGGATAGTAAAGCATAAAGGAAGAACATTTCACCCCGTAGGCTCAGTCAATAGCGGCAAAGCGATCGATACCAGACGCGGCCCTTTGATTGCCCTAACCCTAACCTCAACGATGTACGATGTCTTAATAGCTTATTTTATAGTTGAAATTGAAATACTAGTTTGTCTAATTTATTATTTAGATTTGTTGCTATGTTATAGCCATATTATACATTATATAAATTTTAGCTTATGTATTATTAAAAAATAAAATCAGTTTCACTCTGTATTCCGCACATAGCAGAGTCGGCAGAGGCAATCTAGTGTTAAGACATTCCGTTCCCCACTTTTCGCCGAATTTTGGATGTGTTGCGTCTTGAGTGGCGGGACTCTAAGAAATGAAATCATAAAATTTTAAAAAAATATTTAAATTTCTTAAGTGTAAATGGAACCCGAGTTGAGTTTACAGTCTCAGTTTGTGCCCCTGCACCACGACTGGCAGTGTCAGTGTGTTCTCAGTTTACTTATAAACTATATTTCTCTAAAATATGACCTAAATCCATCTAGTAGACATTGCGTGAAAGTGGAACAAACATCCAACCATCGTTACAAACTTACATTTATAATATTATAGCAGGATCTATGTTAATAAAATAAACATATACATTATAGCAGCGTAGCACCAGAATAATTTCCATTTCTACTCGGAGAAATTAATTATTTTCATTTTCTTGCTCTAGTAAGGCTCAATGCAGCATTAATTTCAGCACTCCCCTAACACTATATTCGGGCGGAAAATGCAGAACGGAAGGTCTCGTCACTATGTTATCTCTGCCCACGGTGCTATGATGAATAAAGTGAAAAGCTGAAAAAATGAATGAATGAACGAGGAAATAAATATTTCATTGCCCCCGATGGGATCGAACCTACAACCGCCGCGTTTACAGTCGCCCGTTTGTACTTCTGCGCCGCGCTGGCCTCAAATTTATTCTACACATATCACTTTATTTTTTAATTTTAATTTAATTTACTGAAACTATGAAATCCATTAGAACTATCGAAATTTTGTATAGTAAATTCTCTGCACCTAGGTCTTTCGCTTTTGCTAGTCGACTGCAGTTCAAGCAAAAAATAAATGGCAATTCCATTCTTCTATGCCCAAGTTCGTATACGGCTTCATCAAACGCGTTATTTGCTGGAACTGGGTGCCTTTAGATTTTACGGAAATAGAGACAAAGAATAATTTTCCCTATTTTTTCATATCAACAAGGCTAGTATACCTTTAAATATATAAATACATACAATTTTTTAAATAAATGGTAAATATAAATAATAGTTATCTACATCTGAGTGTTCCAGTGGCACAGTGTCAGTTGTGGGTTCCACTTCCGCTCCGGGAAATAAATTGTTTTCATTCATCAAATCAAGAGCCAAGAAATAGCGGCGGCGTTGAATTTCGCTAGTCAACATAAAAAAATTCTACAAATAATTAGTCCGTACCTTTTTTTATTTTACTAACCGACTTTTGTCAAAGTTTGAGGGCTATCAATTCAACAGGATTTTTTTTATGTTTGTTACCTCAGAGCTTTTGAATAGGTGAACCGATTTTGATGATTCTTTATTTGAAAGCTGCTCGAAAAGAAAAGTGAAGCGAAACGTTCGCTCAGTCTATTTTGCTAAATAGAAACAATCGTAAAGATGTTTTTTTAAAATAAGACTTGTTAAATATTTTGCTATTATACTTGCTGTTATTTTTTCTAAGTGATATTTCATTTGAAATTACACTATAAAAGTTAAAGCAAAATTTTCCAAAATACCACAACTTATTGTATTTACAACGGAAGTTATCAACTTTTCAGGAAGCACGTTGCAATAGTTTCGTCGGCAACCGGAACACGTACACAGAAAGTTGGAGAACAGGTTTTACTTATCTCATTTAAATGACTAATGTATCTAGTTTCATTGAAATCGAAAGGCTTATGTTTGATATTTTTCAAAAAATGTATAGTTAAAAAAATATTTTAAAAAACAGGCTTTTCCACACCAAGTGTTATAGAATGTGCTCGGAGCTATAAATGATATGAGCCTAAACTCGAGTGGTCTACTCGGAACCTCTGAAGAGGGTCATTAGACAAGCTCGATGATATAATTTTATTGTATTGGCAATTAGGCTACGTATAGCTGCCAAGTTTCATGATGATCCAAGTACAATTGTAAGAATTGAGTTGAGTTGAGCTCGATCTAATGAAGAATGTTAAAAAGAAGGTTATAAGATTGGTATGTATGTGACTCCATCAATATCAAGAGAGATTGTATGTTGTATTGACTAGTATATGAAATAATCATTTCTCATATTTTACATAATAATATGATTTATTCCTACTTGGGAGTGTGTAATGACTTCATTTTCCCCTTGGTTATCAAAAACGAAAGAAAAGCGCGGCGTTAAGTTTCCCCACTCAAAATGAATTGTCTCAGAAATTGGGCGTTGCGTGGGGGACAAAGTTCCTTAACGCCGCGCACCCTCTAAACACTATGCGGGATACACCGTGAAAATATATACAGACACTTATAATTGCTACTAAAAAGGGAAAAATTACCTAATATATAATAAAGTTACATACTTACAAAAATAGACCACAATCGTTCCATCCGCATCCATACAAAACGGAAGTGACCTATTTAATTAAATATTTGTTTACATTAAACTGCAAGCTCCTAATTGTACGCCCATTTGTGAGTTCTCACGTATATTAGATTAGATGGTCGACCTTGTCTGAGTTAGCTTTATATATTTTTGTTTATATTATAATTATTTCGTTTTGAATTATGTTCATATTATCCTTTGTTAAAAGCTTTTATTTTTACTCTATTATATTCTTTGAGCTAGCTCCTGAGTAGACACAATGGTAGTGGGTTCGAACTTGACTCAGAAAAAATATTATGTTCATTTCCCCGCTCTAGTTAAAGTGTTTGGTGGTGGGTTTCACCACCAAAGTTTAATGGTAGGTTGGTATGTGGTAAAAGTTTGAAGCTGTAAATCTTATTTTTTTAGCATTACACTTTATCCACAGCGCGGTGACCAGAGCGGCTGCAGCTTTCAGTCCCTGCATACGCATCATTCACTATCATCAACTTTTCCATACATGAACTCCATAAAGATCTCGATTATGTTTTCTCGAATTTCCTACCTCTCTTACCACTCACTCTCGCTTTTTATTTTTTCTCATTCTTGTAAATTTTAATCCTTTTAGTAATAATAATATTACTAAACACTATCTCAACTCAGGATTAAGTAACTGCTAATTGGGAGCTCGATTCCAAGCTGCCGCAACAATTACTCAGTACACCTACTCGTACCTTTTCGCATATATCGCACATTATACTGTGTTATAATTATTTCCGGAATATGAGATACTCTGTGTAATTTACTATGAAAATATATAATTTAATAGAGAATTGAGTAACATCGTTTGTGACTGTCGTGGCGCAGTAGCACAAGCTGATTGTTACGTGATGTTGTGGGTTCGATGCCCACTCAGGGAAATTAATTGTTTTAATTTTCTCGCTGTGGTAACGAGGTTAAGCGTGGCGTTATGTTCCGCCATTCAACGTGCAATGTATCGAAAATTGGGTGAAAAATGGGGAACAGAATATCCTGACGCTAGGTTTCCTCTGGCTATTCTGTTATTTACGAAATACAGCGCGAAAACTAGAGTAATAATAATATGTGTACAAAAAATATTGTATAACCAACAAATGCCATAAACAGTATTCATAATATTGTAAAGAAAGATGAATGTTCAGTACATTTCTTTTCCGTTATTATTTTATCTTATCGTATTGCCGTTGATTGACACCTGTCGCTTAGTCGCAATTACAGAAACAAAAATAAAAACAATATTTATCACTTCTCGGAAAAACACATATTTTAAAATTAAGTTATTGAGTATTTTTATTATTATTACATTTTTTTGGAGAAATTTCATTTCTATTGTTTAATGTGTATGGTTTGCATTATTTTTAGTAAAAATATTGTTATAATAAATATGAATCACTAGTATTATGCCTTCCAAACTATATTCGAATATTCTAATATCGATATGAAGCAAGCTTCACCGATGCTTAATAACATTATGTTCTCAAATATTGGGGATATTTTCGTCTAATAGTATATAAAATATGAGCCAGGTATGGAGCTTAGGACGTACCCGTATGTAATTACGTTTTAGGTTAAATTCTGATGTACATACATAACTCCTCAAATTGTTATTGGTAGTTAAATTTTACACGTACATATATTACTTTACAAACTAACGTCATCTGCAGCTTCTCCTCCGTTGTCAGGAAGGTAATAACTAAAACGCAGACGCGTAGTTCCTTCTGGCAGACGCGTGGTTATATATTTATTGTTATTTATTAAAAATAAAATTTAATCCAGACAGAGGCAGTAAGCGAGAGAAATAATAATTTGTAAAAATTGCGAAAATCATTTCTAAAATATGTAGTAACAGTTTAAAATTGATTTTCGCAATTTTTAACAACAAAAATAATATATCTCAAAGTCAAATAATTTTATTCGAAAAAAGAAATCCCATGCTTAATTTTTTGTACGTCAAATAATTTACCTCTATCTATTACCTTTAGCTTAGAATTAAAGTAAAGTATCACGCAGAGGATTTAAATGACAAATTGCACCGCATTTACTCCTCATTAGGTACTTCCTGCACATTTTTCTTTCTAATCTAGAGCTAGGTCGTTAGTAATAATAAATAAATGTTAAAATTAAAGTAAAAAAGGCCACAAGCGTGCTTCTGTAAGCGGGACAGTTTGTGGGTTTAATTTCCATTCGAAAAAATGAAATATTTTATATTTTCATTTTCTCTCCCTCACTCGGTAACAAAGCACGGCTTTGAGTTTCGCCACTCAATACGAAGTACCTCCAGAATTCGGCGGAAAATGGAAAACGGATGTATCTTAATGGGAACGGAGTTTATTAACACTAGATTCCCAGGTTCCCTCTGCCTACCCAGCTATATGTGGAATACAGCGTGAAGCTGCAAAGAAAACAACAATATTGATACTTAAAAAGTAAATTATAAAGCAATATCTCTTAACCTTACAAAATGAATAATTTATCAGAATTATACAGCCTTGTACCACAACAAATGTTGTTGTTGCTGATAATAAATCAACGTTATTGTTGTCGTACTCGTATTGTAAGAGCTCCGTTCCGCGGAGTGATCATTTGCACACCCATCCTCACCTGATTAGTGGGTGTAGGTTAACCCAACCGTCTGTTTGACATTTAATTTGTATATATTGTATTTTTGCTTACATTTTTTTTGTTTCACATTACATCCCGCATATAGCAGGGAGGGGAAAGGAACTTAGTGTTAGAACATTCCGTTTCCCACTTTCTTACCAATTTTCGAGACTGTGTGTGTCTCTTGAGTAGTAAAAGTCCGCTGCGCTTTGTCTTGTTAGTAGATGAATTAATTCACTGTCCCAAATGGCAATGAAATACTGTGCCGCTGCGAAGAAATTGCTTTTATTATATTTTAATAACCTTTTGATTAATTCTGACTAAAAACAATCATATATGCTCACTCACAGTTACTTATAAAATATATTATTCCTCAAAAATACTTTCGTACACCTTTGTTCTAGAAAAATATTTAATAACAACTTTAATTTAACTTAGGAATCTATTTTTTTTATTGGCATATAAAGTTTTTTGACATTGCGTGCTAAAACGCAAAGCTCAACGCCGCGTTAGATATTTCATTTCCTACATTGGGAATCGAACCCACAACCGGTCGCGTTTACTGTCACGCTTGTGCCCCAGCACCATGACTGTCCTCAAATTGTAAATTCTTTTAATCTGTAAGTAGAAACACCAAAAGTAATTTAACTTACAAGGAAAGCCCAACTTAAGCTTTCATTCCATCTGTCCAAGAGCTCGGACCTTTGACCAATTTAATTCAAAGTGGGATATTCGGAATAAGTAGATTAGCAGCGATACCCGCCCTCGTTACGTCCTTGTAGCTGATGCTTACTTAACGGAATACCTCGTACGCGTTGCCATAGAGTAATAAATGACAGAGGCGTTATATAATTAAACTATTAATATTATTATATATTGAGGCCAGTCGTGGCGCAGGGGCACAAGCATGCGACTGTAAATGCGACAGGTTGTTAGTTCGATCACCACTTGAGGAAATCGAATATTTAATATTATATTCCCTCGCTCTGGCAACAAGCCAGAGTTTTGAGTTGAGTTGAGTTCTGCTAATCAACACGCATTGTTCCTAAAATTCGGCGTAATTTTCAGCTTCACGCTGATGTCGTGGATTGAACGCAGAGCCCCACTGCGTTACGACGATCCTATTATAGATATTTAAGTTTTATATAAGCATAGACTAAAGTTTATTTCTCTTCTTATAATTTTAGTTCATGCTGAAAATGGATAATCTCAATAAAAATAAAAAAAAAACATAATTTTCTTAATAAAGTAAAACTCGTTTCCACCGTTCACAGAAGAGCTTACAAAATTGAACTTTAAAGAGAAAGCTTCTGAACGAACGGTCGACGTTGTAGTAAACTTTGCAAGGCCTCATTGAAGACGTCTAAATACTTCTAGCTCCAACAATTTTATATCGTGGCGCGACCATTTTACACGAGTAAAGAAAACACTTTATAAGAATTGGCTATTTTCTCCGGCAACTTGGCGCAATAAAATACAGCTTGGCTTAGCTTAGCGTATATTTTTCTTGATTGAGGTTTATAATTAAAAAGTATTTAAAGTATTATTTATATTTTGCTTCTATTTTTCTTTCATCTTCTATTGCGGATAGAAAAGTCGACTGAGGGAACCAAATGTTATGTCAATGTTTAAGACAGTACGTGGTTAATGGCAGGACTAGTAGGCACTATTATTGCCTATTAGATAACCTGCAGCATAAGGTTCCGTCATCCAACACAAATTCGCTGTAAAAGGAACATAAATAATTTATCACTAAATATTTCTCCAACAAAATAAAAAAATATTTCTCAAAACAAACAATGAAATAGTTCACATTACTCTGTACGAAGGGTTACATGCGATACACATGATCTTGCGTCAGAACGTAACACTCGTGGCACTCCACTCAGCGCTGTGATAAGCTTTCCTTCAACTCCTTCCTGGGATTATCATTATACGAGTTGTGGAGAAAGACGGTAAACGCATTTAGAATATGTAAAGTACATGTCAGGTGTTTTACATATATGAAGCAGAGGAAATCTGGGAATGAATTGTTGAGACACTCTGTTACCATTAAGGGAAGCATTGCGTGTTGAGAACTCAACGCCGCGCATTGTTTCGTCATCAGAGCTAGGAAATTATACAATTCGAAAGTTATTCGAGTAACAATCGAACCCACAACCCGCCGTATTAACAGTCGCACACTTGTGCGCTACTAGCCTCAATTTCATACATAATAAGAAAAATATCACTATTTCATGGAATATAACAAATATATTATGTTAATAACACTTAAATGAACACAGAATATAAAAAGTAATAAAAAAATGCTTTGAAGTCTATTCGACGAATTGTTGGATCAATTATTCCTGTCCTTGAATGTAATAATTTTTATACACGTGGTCTTTTCGAAACGAAAATCTTACATCAAATACAGAATTTGACTTACTTAGAACAATGTTATTTGTATAGTTAAAATAATATGATTGACTTTTCGTACGGAGCCAAATCAAAGTGATTTTTTTAGATTGTTATAATATTTCACAATTGTATTGTATTCTTACTTAATTGTATCTCTGCAAAAGGAATCAAGTTATGTTTGTTATGTGACTTTATTTTTCCCCTATTTATGTAAACATTGGTTTAAAATATTTTGTTTATTTTTTTTTGTTAAAACATTTACGCAGAGAAATAGCCCAGTTCTCCACTTTTGGAAGAAATTTCCCTCGTGTGGGGATCAAACCCACTACCATCGTTTTTAGTTAGACGCTATTCCACAATCTAAATGTACTTCCCATTTACGACACGAACATTGATAATAAAGGCACATTATCATAAACATTTATAAGTTATAATATTTATATGAACGTTAAATCTTAACGATATGCGCCATATAACAAATACCGCAAAAAGGTTGAAGTATTAATAAAAGAGCGTAATGGGATAACGTGGTCATTATGAGAGTCAAACCCGTATGAATTAGGTACGAGTATAATACCTAACTGGGTCTTACTAATGTTTACAATTCCACTGTTTAATATACCGTAGAATTATTATTTTTTAGCTTCACGGTCTATCCTGCACACAGCAGGTTAGGTAGAGGGAATCTTGTGTTAAGACACTCCGTTACCTACTTTCTACCGAACTTTGAATGCATTGCACGTTGAATGGTGGAACTCAAAGCCACGTTTTGCCTCGACACCAGAGCGAAGAAATGAAAATATACATATTCAAATAAATAATATTATGTATAAATTGTTAATATCGGAAATGCATTAACATAAAGAACCCTTTTTCATTTCGTAACGATACCTCGATTATTATACAAAATAAGATACATTATTGTTGAGAAACAAACGTATTACAAAAGAAAACTGGGACCCAATCAAATAGAGTACTAGAAAGAACCTTTCTAACGACTTTTGGATGAAAAGCTTTACAATTTACTTTCTTTTGCGACAAAGGAATACTTACATGTTATGTGGTAACTAATAGTCCTTTCAGCTTTTCGCAAAGTTGACGCTGGAACACTTTCTATACAGACAAGGAATTTAATTTAAAGTGTATTAACTCTTACCTTAGAGGCCAGTCGTAGAGCACGGCGGTTGCGGGTTCAATTCCGATTTGAGTTCAGAGTTCGTCAGGAAGTGGAGGAAGTGTTCTAACGGGAAATGTTTCCAGTTTCCCTCTGCCTGTTTTGTTGTTACAATCTGCTATATGCGTTGCATTTACAAATGTATAATTATGTAGTATTTATTTAAAATAAAATTATTTTAAATAAATACAAACCTATATTATAATATCTAGTACCAGAATCCAGAATTAAAGCAATCTGTTCATTCTATACGACTACCACTCCAACTATCAATAACCATAATACTTAAGTAGAAACCCAAATTTCCATGACAATAGTTCTTCAAACTCAATCCCAGTTGATACCAACCACGAGTCGATGCATTATTACAACGCTCATAGAATCAAGGGGTTCACGCTTTCATAACAAAATTAATTAACTTATGCATTTGTCATATTAATTTACTTTTGGAATAGTGTGGCTTGACTTTATGCGGTAGTTGCTGATTGGTTCTACGGTTGTATTGTACACTCGTTATTCGAAATTTATAGTATTCATTCGTAACCGTGCGATTATAATATCGACGGTTGTGGGTTCGATTCCCTCTCGAGTGAGTGAAATAATTAATATGTTAATTTCTATCTGGTAATGAGGCAAAGGGCGTCGTTGAGAGAAATTTAAAACGTATAAGCCTTCTAAAACTATAGGTACTTATCTCAAACATAATATGTACAAACGTACATATGTACCTCGCATACATACTCGTACATTTTCTCATCATTGTTCTATAATTCCAGCTCCTACCCTACCCTCGACCCATTTCCGGTGTTATTTGTATATCAAAATTGATGAAGTGCAGACAGTACTACTGTGAATAGAATACAAGGTGTTTAGCTCCTACGTACTCAAATACCGCTTTCAAGCTTTGGAAAGTTTTACAAAGTAAATATACTTATATTATGAAAATACTTAATTCCGAATTAAATTAAATCAGCTTCACCCTTTAACCCGCACACAGCAAGGTAGGAAGGAATCTAGTGTTAAGACTCTCCATTTTTCGCCGAATTATGAAGGCGTTGCGTGTTAAGTGGCGGAACTCAACGCGCTTTGCCTCGATACCACAGCCAAGAAACGAAAATATAAATATTATACGGTTCCTCGAGTGGACATCGAACCAACCAGTCGTGTTTACAGTCACACACTTGTGATCCCGCACCACGACGGTTCGATAAAATTTCTTATAAATTCATATATATTGCTATCTAAATAAAAAAAATATAATAATATAAAATCCGTCTTTATTATCGTATTACACCCAAAAATTTGTTCAAAAAGAAATGTCCAAACAGATTTATTCCACTTATTTATTTGTAATATCGTCACTATACTGGAAATACTGTTTCCATTTTCAGCGAACCAATTTCGCAAATATAATTATTCTGATCGAAATTCATTCGTACAAAATGTACTCGATTAATATTAAAACGTGAAATGAGACCGAGTGCTCAGCGAATTACACAGCGCTATCAAAACTTAAGTTGACTTTGTGACGTGTGTCTAGCTATTGGTTCGCTCTGGCTTTGCTTGGATCTGAATACGAATTTACCGTAAAGTTGTTGTGTATATATAAAAATACAAGAAATGAAAGCTTTACGCTGTATTTTTATAGAGCAGGGTACGCAGAGAGAGAAGTATTAAGACTTTATTTCGTTCTTTCCGTTTTCCATTACAATTTTCCAGGCATTGCATGTTTAGTGACGGATTTCAACGCTACCCTTTATTTATGATTTATTAATGAAAGCAATAAATTTGCTGTGTCAGTATAGAAATCGAACCCATAACCTGTTGCATTTTGGCACACTTGTGCCCGTGCGCCACGACTAGACTAGTAGGTAGAATGGTCATAATATTAACGAAAACGAAGTTGCAAGCACTAGTTAGTCTTACAAATCTGGACGTGGGCGACCGGCAAATGGAACGATCTAAAGCACGAGTGAGCATTTGAAATTGCTTTTCGATATGTTTTATTATAACGTAAAATACTGCTTTCCCTTTATATTGTTATAGTCTTTTTTTACAGCTTCACGCTATTTCCCGCAGGGTAGACAAAGGGAACCTAGTTATGTTTAACTATAACGTATTAAAATAGTAATTCCACTGATAGGATGTGACTATCTACACACTACGGTCTCTACATATTGCTTTCATCTCGTCAATTAATATCTTCATACATGCCCTCCACGGGGTTCTCAGCTTTTTACGTGATCTCCCTAGCTCCCTACCGCTCACTTTTCAGTTATAGATCTTTTTTCCCGTTCTTTTTTCACTCATTTGTTTGAAGTGTCCAAACCATTTATAGTATAAGACAGTGCGTTGTTTTAACTTCCACCACTTCCGCTTTGTAATTCCCTACTAGATCTATTCCACTTTCCGGAAAAGAGTAGGTGTTAATCTCTTAACGGATTGAAGCAAATTATTACATCTAAAAGTAACATCTCCATAATTGAATTAGTCCAATTTTGTTTTGAATATTCATTAAAATATATATACATTTTCAATGACAGTGACAGTGACGTGGATGAACTGGAAGGTAATGGCATGTTGTTCGTAATTAGCAACCTTTTTCTGTCATCCAATAAGGTTTTGGGCTTCATTTTGTTTATCTAACTTCCTTTTAACTTGTTTTGACTTTCACAAAAAATGTTGTTGTTCTTTTTTGTTTTTATTATTACTTTGGTTATTATAAAATAACAATAATGAGATAATTTCGTTGTGTCTGTTTTTATACGTAGTACGTAGCGAAATTTTTTTTTTAATATCACGTTTGTAAATAACCTAAAATCTATATCATAGTTCGAAAGAAATGGTTCGCGCTGTATCGCGTAATAAGACAGTTCGTTCCCCATTTTCGGGACATTGCGTGTTAAGTGAGGGAATTAAACTCCATACTTTGTCTTGTTACCAGAGCAAGGAAGTGAAAATAATTAATTTCACCGAATAGGAATCGAACCCAAGAGTCGAAGCGTCACGCTTACAGTCAAATACTGTAGGTATAGCTACACCACACAACAGTATCAATTTTAAAAGACATTCAAAAAAGCTAATTTGTATGAAAAACGCATAAAAGTCTTTTGTATAACGGCCAATAAGTAAATGGTTTTTGTTTTATTTCGTTAGCCAGTCACTTTACCTGTCTCGGGAGTCGCCTGTTTACTTTTTACTCTCGTTCCAGTACCGACTGCGGGTCGAGATCTCGGAAATGTTTTTAATTTTAACAGAAATATCTTAAATCTTTCAACGGACTGACTTAATTAGTACTGTGGTAATTACGTTACGTTAGACTATTGAAATAATTCATTATAATTTATTTATTTCTTTTTTTTTCAGCTTCACGCTACTTCCCGCATATACCAAGGAACCTAGAGGGAATCTAGTTAAAACATTCTCTTCCAATTTCCGAGACATTACGTTTTGGGTGGCGGAACTCAACGCCGCCCTTTTTATGTTACCAGAGCCCATGAATAATCGTTATGGTTACCTTCAGAGTTCAGACACTATGTCGCTGCAGCATGACTGCGTCAATAATCATTTATTTTATTATATGAGGGCATAGTAAATATGTAAACGTAATTGGTTGTGAGCTACATCCCAACTCGGGAGAATGACTTATTTTCATTTCACCGCTCTGCGGAAAACGGAGTGTTTAACACTAATTTTCTTTGCCTAATCTGCTATATGCTGCCTGAAACTGAAAAAAGAAGCCTACTTTTGTTTAGTGGTATTACACCCTGTCAAATAAAGTTTTAGTTAACTTCTACTCAAAAGCCACTCAGTCATTAATTTATGTAATAGTTGATTATTGTAAAGAACTTTAAGTCCGGATTATATTTCATTGAAAATTACGGAACAATTTAACTTTGTAAGAAACCATTTCAGCAGATAATTCAAGTTGAGAGTATCTTAAATCTTAAGCCTTTCTTTTGAGATTAATAATGTTTTTGTGTCTCTTATAAATTTTTGTACATTTTTTGTTTTTTAGGTTCTTAACTAGTGGAGCCGTTGGAAAATGTTTAAATTTACCCGTGCTGAATACAATTCTCAAACCCAAGATACGCTTTTTACATCAGTATATGGCCCTATAAATATAATAATATATAGTGTCAGAATGAAAATTATAATAGAAATATAAAAAGCAGCTTCATGCCTTTTTATACGAAGCCTATTGATAATCCATGTCCCACTTTCCGCTTTTTTGGTAGGAAATGGCTATATTCTGTCGAATCGCGATCGAATTTAGAACCATTTGATTTACAATCTGATTTATCCCACTGCACCACAATGGCCTCTAAAAATATATAATATCCATATATATTTTTATTAAATATTAAACAATATATTCACGCTAATATGAAATAGTTAGCTGTATTTCTGTTCTGTCGTTGAAATACTAGCAGTTAAAGTAACTCGCTCGGATTCACACATGTACTTTATTGCGTATAAATCTCCTTGCTCAAATGGCAATATTACAATGACTCAACAGTATGAGTTGAAATTTTTGAAGTCATATTTTAAAATATTACAATTGTAGATATATTCAAATTTCTATAGCGTTTAGTTCCGTAATTTAATTTCCGTATTAGTTCCGGAAAGTAGGGAACGATATAAAACAATAGTTTTCTCTACCTCCCCTTCTATATGTAGAAAAATATCATTCTTTGGAGTGGGAACCCAACCCACAACCTTTGTGTTTTCAGTTACACTCTTGTATCCCGGAGCCACGGATGATTATATTTAAATTGTTTTCGTTTTTCAGCTCTGGTAAACAACGTGCAGTGTTGAGTTTCGCAACTTGACACGCAATGGTAAGAAAAGTGCCGCAATGGAAAGTAGGAAACGGAGATATCTTAGTTGGCACGGAGGGTCTTAACACATATGTGTGCGTGTATACAGTATGAAGCTAGAAAAAATAATTCTCCCAACTGGGAATCGAAAGCAAAACCATCGCATACTGAACTACGTACACATGCATCGCATACTTGAGTGCCTCAAATCAAAATGAAAAATAAAATTTAAAAGCCCACACATTCCGTTTACATTAAAAATAAATAAATCAATTATTCCTTTTGAACCATTTAATACTGTTATGTTAAAAATTTACTCTACTCGCAAATGAATCGCTTTACCCAATGTTGTTAAATTGTTCGTAAGTCCCTTCACTTTGACGGAAATACATGTGGCGGTAATGACATGTGGGGGTTTTAACGTTTTACATACGAGTACATACTTCCAATAAGGATATACGGCTTTTTAAGGTCAGTCGTGATGCAGGGCACAAGTATGTGACTGTACTGACGCGACGTGTTGTGAGTTCGATTCACTCGAAGGAATGAAATATTTAATATTTTTATTTTGTCGCTCTAGCAACGAGGCAAACCGCGGCGTTGAGTTACACTACTTGAGACGCAATGTCTGCTGAATTCGACATAAAGTGGGGAAAGGAAGTTCCATAATGAAAACGGAGTATTTTAAAACTAGGTACCCACGTTCTAGGGGAAAAAAGTGTCTGAATAATAGGTCCCCTTTCTCTACCCTACATTTTTTTAATCTATTTAACTAAAAAACATTTTACAATCCCCTATTTACTATAAACGAACTTTAAGCTTGGCGACCTCAAAAGCTCAACATGGTCCGACTAGAAAACTTCTAATATCACATCAACATACCCAAGGGAAATAAAATCAGGCGAAAATAAATTGAACAAGAGCGCTCGCTTTGAAATAGTGGAAAGCCATTTACTCTGTTCGCTCCAAGACTTAAGTTTTGTAGTAGTTCAATTAGGCAGATTGTTAAAAGTTCCTAGCTAGCTTAGAGCTAGGCGACTTTTCATGTCCACGTCTTGCTCTTATTGAAAAGTCCTAAGAAATCTTTGTGATGAATTTCTCCGTTTTCTGACTGTAAACACAATGGTTGTGAATTCAATTCTCATTGGGAGGATTGTATTATTTTAATATGTAGGATAATCAATATTTTATCACTATTATTCATGTTAACTTAGCCGTCCCGTTTAATCTAACAGTTAAACTAACTAGCACTTCAACGAGCACATCGTTAACTATTACCTACAGACCACAACGTGGCCATCAGTCACGCCGGTCTCAATTAGCAGCCGTGTCACGGTAGCGAGTTGAATTATCAACTCATTAGTTTGATGGACATCGCTTTGCCCAAGATAAATGTTATGTTTTGGTTTTGTTTTCTTTCTATCACGCTGGGGCACAGACATGTATCGTGACGGCCTCGACTCAATAAACATTTACAGGTAAAGTAATACTCTGAATTGCGAATTCCCGTCTGCCTACACTACAGCCTTAACCGAAAGGTTTAATAGAGATTGATTGGTGCAAATTGATTGCAGCTAGTCGCTCGTTTCAAGCCATGCATCTGAAATACTGAAAATTGAAGTGATTTCAACGATTTAAAGAAATTGATTCAATAAAAACATTTATAAGAAATTAAAATTTGAAATAATCGGATTATTAGTTTCTCGTTATTTCCCTCATTTATATAATGTTAAGTAAACTAAGTAAGCAGAGAAAACCGAGTGTATCTGTTCCCTACTTTCCACACAAATTTCAAGATATTGCATGTTGGGAGGGTTGTGGGTACGAAATAATGAATTAATTTCACTTCCTCGCTCTAGAAACAACACAAAGTGCAGCGTCATTCAACACACAATGCCTCTAGAATTCGGTGTTCTTTTGTGCGGGATACAGTGTGAAACTAACAAAATAATAAAAATATAGTAATAACACTTTCAATTTTCAATACTTATATTAATAATCTTTGAAATAAACCGCCTTTTATGAATACTTAACACTACAAAGTGAAGGCAAAGCTTATTTAAATGTATTATATATGCACTAACTTTCTACCAAAGTAGTGTGCCACAGTTGGTGTGGCGTGAAACAGTATTAGCTAAATCTACTTACATTTCCAATATATATTTATGTTTAAAGTTAAAATTTCATTTATAATCTGGTTGTGGGTTCGATCCACTAAAGGAGATGAAATATTTATTTAAATTTATATTTCCATTTCTTCGCTTTGGTGTCGGGGCAAAGCGCGGCGTTGAGTTCCCCCACTCAACACGTAATGCCCCCAGATGTGTGCGGGATACAGCGTGAAGCTGATTTAATATATTTTTAGGGTTCAAAAACCCATTATCTTATAAGTTTTTCTTATAGAATTTTGCCGCATCCTGTATGAAATTCGCTGTGTTATAAAACCTATAGGATATTTAAAAACGAAGCTTTGTTAAGTAATAGAAATAAAAGCTCCCCACTAATAAAGTAACAAATTAAGCTTTTCCTTGGTCAATAAAACTAAGATTCCTTTTGCCAAAAAAAGCGATTTTTGTAATTGGTCGTTTAACGCTAGATAATTAAAGGATAAGACCGACAGCGATGGACCTCGAATAAGCGGGTAAATTGTACCATTCGATAAAAGCTTAATCGTCCCGGCAATGCTTTGCATTTGAGTACGGTTTAAATACTTTTTTCAGATAAAGTTGTCAAATTGGGCGAAAAGTGGATAACGAAGTGTTTTATCACTAGGTTCTCTCTGCCTACCCTTTTATATGAGATAGAAGAGTATATTTCATCAAAAACAAAATTATGAAATGAGAGCCAAGTTCAATGTAGAGTAATGCGTCGTTCTCAACTTCACCTACAAAAGCCTCAGAGATATGTACGTATATGGGTATATGGGTGCCAAGTCCTGTCCTGCTTAGAACATAGCAGAGAACAGAGAAAGTAAACGTCAAGTAACTAACTATCGTTGCGAGTTGAGTTATCTTCTGGTTACTCTGCTATACGCAGGATAAAACGAGCAACTATTTTATTTTATTATTTAACTTTTACCTAGTATTTAATAGGAAGCCCTAAGGAAATCAATATCTAGGTCAACCGTAGAGCTGCCATTGAAACGTACAGCTTGATACCTTAATAAAATATATAAGCGATTGCTCTTTAATTTTCGATTACATGACCCAGCTTTTTATGTTTGAGAAACTGGCAAATTGCCGAATCGATGGAATTCTTGAAATTCATTTTCATTCCATCGGATAATAGGTTTTAGTTCGAACAGATATATAGTTTTTAAAAGTTCACCCAAATCTTATGTAATATATTAGTTTAAAATATATATGTAGTCAGAATTAAGATTTCTATTTTCTTTATTATTAATATAAGATCATCATTATCGTGATTCTTTATTATCTATTGATCTCAATAATTGGACCATAATTAGGGCACCGCCTTATTGATGAAACGGCGACACGTTAGCACAGCTGCACGCTGTTCTACGGCAGCAGAACGTGGCTATTACAGAAGAAAAAAGAAGATAAGATGAATGTACTCGAAAAGATCAAAATCTTTTCGTAGGATAAGTAATAAGGTTTCGTGGGGACCCCACGAGTCCAGCCAATTCTTGGGAACTTGGAATACTAAGATACTATAATACAAATACAAAGACACGTAATGCCTCTAGCTTTCAGCGTAAGGTGGGGAACGGAGTGTCTTTACACTTATTTCCCTCTGCCTACCCCGCTGTGTGCGGGATACAGCGTGAAGCTGATTTAAAAGCAATCTAAAGTAATAATCAAGTAAACTGAATACATGATATAGTGGTACTGTATGATGTATTCAAATTGTAACAAGTGTCTAGATTCATTCTACTTAATGAACTCGACCTGCGGAGGCTTTGAGGGAGCACTTCACTTTGTAAAAGTGATATTTGCATCCGCCCGGTCGTAATAGAACCCAGCTTTTTAGAATTCTGTAATATAATTTTTTGTACGTTTAAACTTTTTTTATACGCAATTCTTAATCTGTTGCTTATTATTAGGTATAAAAAGAATATTAATTTTATTTTTAGATAGATTCTATATCTTGCACATAGCACTCCGTTGCCAATAAGACACTTTCGTTCTCCACTTTCCGCCAAATTTTGGAAGCAATGTATGGCTTGCGAGGAAATTAAAATATTAAATATTTCATTTCCTCGAATGGGCATCGAACCAACAACCTGTCGGGTTGTGCACAAGACGACACTTGTGCCACTGCACCACAACTGACGAATATTTAATATACATGTAAAAGAATATTCATTATAAAAAACCTTTTTTTAAAAAAGCTTTTATTCAAAAGGTCAGTTGTAGTATCCAGTTTCTAGACATTTTTTTGCACGGTGTATGTTTTTTCAAAACAAGCCCTTTCATTTAATACCTTTATTATATAGGTTGTGAAAAATTTGTAAATCGTGTTATTACGGTAGCCATTTTAGATTTACAATAATATTGATTATCTGTTATTATTACAACTGACGCTGTAATCCAAATTTCAGCTGAATCAAATACTTAGAAGTGGGTCAAATTGAGCTTGCAAGATTTCAAATACACCAACTAGCTCAGCAAGTTGAATAAAAGATTGTAAGTAGCACTGGCACCACTGCACAAAATCGTCCTAAATATGATTGAATTAAAATCAGCTTCGCGTCCTATCCCTCATACAACAGGCAGAGGGAACCCAGTGTTAAGACACTTCGTTCCCCACTTTCTAACGAATTCTGGGGGCATTGCGTATTGAGTGGCGGAACTCATTGCCGCGCTTTGGTAATGGAAATATAAATAAATATTTAATATCAACGAGTGGGAAACGAACCCACAACCAGTCGTGTTTACAGTTACCCATGCAATATCTTGAAAAATTGGCGACGACTCACTTCATTAAAAAAAAAACACAATAATAATAATAATAAGTAAGTAATATGAGGCTAGGTATTTTTTTTTTTTTTATGGTAAAAGGACAAGGCAAACGAGCGTTAGGGTCACCTGATGGTGATCACCGCCGCCCACGACCCCGTGCAGCACCAGAGGAGCTACAGGTGCGTTGCCGGCCTTTGAGGTGGAGATAGACGCGCTTTTTAAAGGTACCCATATCGTACCAACCTGGAAATACTGCCACGGGTAGACCGTTCCACAGTTCGGTGGCACGTGGAAGGAAATTTCTACGAAACCGCACAGTAGTGGAGTGCCACGTATCCACGTATAAGGTATAGATGAACTATGAAACGTAAAACCCCGATTTTCCTGCTCCGTAAAGCTGACAAAATATTTTTTTTGTAACAAAGTAAACAAATTTGATGTTTTCCAAGCGTCAAGTTATTCCACCATTCATAAGGAGGAGGAATGATTTATGTCGCCTCCGCGGGTCTGCGAGCTAATTATAAATAATGGATACTACGGGTGAGATGAGAGCGAATCATTATTTAATTAGAGTGGAGTTGATAACGTTTTGATATGGCAATTTTATATTTTTTGACAGCTTTCTTAAAATTATTTTCTTTAAAAAAAATGTTTTTTTTTTATATTTCCTAATAAATATGTAGGTAAGCGGTGAAAGAATTTTTTTGATACTAGGTTACCATTCCCTAATCTATTACATTCGGGTTAAAGCATGAGACTTAAAAGAAATTGTAGTGGCGTAGAGACGCAAGCGTGCAACTACAAATGCGATACATTATAGGTTCAATTTCCACTCGAGGAAATATTTTTTTTGATATTTTCATTTCCTCGTTTTGGTAACGAGGGAAAGCGTGGCGTTTACACATAACAGGCAATGCCTCCAAAACTTGGCGGATAATGGGAATCGGAAGTATCTTAATGGGGACACTAGGTTTCCACGTTCTCTCCGTCAACAGTGTCATTTGCGGAAAACAGCTATAAGCTAGAAAAAAACAAAAATATTTGTCAAATTGCACGATAGGGGATTTCAAAGTAAGTTTGCTAACACAGCTTTAAAATAAAGAGAGGGCGAAAGCGGAAATAGCATCTTGCTGATTGTGTTGGGAGCGCCCGAAGTGATTGTTATATCGTTTATCTTGTTATACTTATATTTTGTTTGTACTTTTGAAATGTATAAGAATATCTTTTATTGTTAAAATTTAATATTTTTGTTAGATGTCATCGTGGCGCTGTGCCACTGTATTTGAATGTAAGCGCGACGGTTGTGGGTTCAATACTTACTCGGGGAACGGTTCATTTGAACTTAAATAATTAATGCATTGATTACATCGGAATACCTTTAATTGCAAACATATTTTAAAACGTGAAGCTGATTTATATTTAAAATTCCCACTCAGAGAAGTAAATTATTTTCATTTCTTCGTTTTGGTAGCAAGGCCAAGCGCAACGCTGAGTTATGCAACTCAAAACGCAATATCTCGAAGATTGGATCGACTGTGGGAAACGGAGTATCCTAACACTAGGTTAGGTAGACACTCCGTTAAGACCAGAGGGCTGCCTATCCTGCTATTTGCGTATTACAGTGTGAAGATAAAAAAGGCAATTTCCCGTATCTAAAATGTAAAAGAACAAAGTGACATCTAAATTATGTTATGTCTATATTTTTTCTTTTAATTACCGCTATTTTTCTACAAGATGAAGAAACATTTTAAAAATGAAGAAAAAATCATAATCTTCATAACTCCAAGTAAATCTGTATGCTTGGATCCATCCTCATTTGTCAACTGAGTAATGTGAATGAAATTCGCGTTTTAAATAAGATAGATATGCGCTAAACAAATTTTGAAACAGTATGTACATAATCTTTTTTTAGCTTCACGCTGTATCCCGCACATAACAGGGTACGCCAAAGGAACCTGGGAACCTAGTGTGCGCTCTATTAACACTTCATTTCCTACTTTTTGCTGAATTCTTCAGGCGTTGCGGAATTCAACGCCGCGCTTTACCTCGTTACCCGAGCGAAGAAATGAAAATATTTATAAATAATAATTCATTTCCCCGAATGGGAACCGAGCCCAAAATCGCCTCGCTTACAGTCTTACATCAGTGCCATTGCGCCCCGACGGCGTCAACTAAAATATAATGCTCCTAAAACTCAAATATCTCGTTTAACTTTAATATAATCGTTGCGCTATAAAATTTAACATTTTTGTGAAGCCTTTCACGTAATCTTGGAAAACTTTGGCCCGGAACAATCTTCGTGACTGTAATGCAGATTCAAATAAGATTGACTTTGAAGAATTTGTCTTGGTACTTGTAAATATTTTATATACCTACATATACCTATATATAAATATACTTTATGTAAATAGTGAGCCCAACGTAGCACAGCGGCACACCGTTTGACAGAGAACGCGACGATTATGGGTTAATTGCCGTTTGGGAGAAAAAATATTTTCATTGTCTCGCTCTGGTAACAAAATAAACTGCGGTGTTGAGTTTCGTCAGCAGGGCTAATAAGCTAATTTTAAGGAGTGTCTTAAAATTAGCTGATTAGCGGGATACATGGTGAAGCTAAAAAATACAAAATATACAACATAATTTATACATTTCTTATATTTTATCAAACAGTTAAAATTAGCATTTTAATAAAACGATGCCTTCATGAAGCAGCGGCACAGCGTCTGAATGTAAATGGGTGGTTGTGGATACGACTCCCACTCGGCGAAACGAGTTATTTTTATTTTCGTCGCTCACTTAACAAAACAAAGCGCGATGAGTTCCGCCATAAAAATAGGCAGCACGTGTGGAACGGAGTGTCTTAACACTAGGTTCCTTCAGCTAATCTAAAACTCTTAAATAGAAATAGAAATATGATAAAACTACAGTTACCAAACTAAATTTAAGAAGATAAGAAAAATATTCTAAGTACAATATATATTAGTAATACAAAATATGTTATTTGCAGCGTTGCCAAGTACACCGCACGTGATAGCGACTAATGGGTTGTCTGTAGCAAATAGGTCACGTCGCCATACACCGGGCTAGGAAATCTTACTTAGAAATTAAATGTTAAGAATTATGAACATCTTAAAGTTAGTTCATTTTGTTCTCAAACTCTGGGGCTAAGACTTCGATTTCCAATATCCATCCAATTTTTAAGACATTCTTGTGTTTTTGTCTATCAGAGCGGGGAAATGAAAATAATTTAAATACATATATATATATTAATCATTTCCCGGTCGGAGATTGAACCCAGTACCGACGCTGTTACAGTCACGTTGTCCCACTACATATGTATCTTTTATAAAATATTTTTTATCATGAATGGCATGAGTGTAAAAAAAATATTTTCGATTCTTTTTGTGTGTTTGTTTTCTAAAACAGACCACGTAAACTGCTCACTATTACAGCTTACGTTTAACATACGAAAACTTATAATCAATCAAAAAGCTGATAAATAATTAAAACGAATCAAATGTGAAATATTAATGGATTGGATGGATTGTGGCACTTCAATGAAATTTAAATCTTACTTTGTGCTCGACCGAAACTTTATTACTACTGGAAAGCTTCCGAATCCTATATTTCAGTTCCATTGGTTACTCTTAATCACAGTAAGCTATTAAAAGTTTTCAATTGTTGAATAGTTTTGCTATATAAATGGTTTAAGTAACCGCGAGGTTCGATTCTAATAGAGGGAAAGTTCCGCCATTTAACCCGCACTCACATTTATAGTTCAGACGGAAAGTGGAGAACGGAGTGCTTTGACATTAAGTTATCTGCCTACCCTGGTATACAGGTTAGTTAATAAAAAAAATTGTTATTTATTATAGTTACAATGCATAATACAAGACGATATACCTCAAGAATTCTGCGGAAATTGGGGAACAGACATTTCTTATTGGGAACGGAGTGTCTTACCGCTATGTTCCCAGGTTCATACAGCGTGAAGCGTAAAAAATAATGATAAGCATTCAATGGTTTTCTACGCCGGAATTTATACCTACTGTAATATTATTTTCTTTACAAAATTTTCTGTTGAACGGAGTATATTAACACTAAATATACCTGAATATGTAAATTTACTTTACCTATCAGCTGTAACTGTGAAGGAATACATATTCTAAAGTAGTATTATATTAGTATCATAAAGTAGTATAGTTAGTTATTAGTAATATAGTAGAGGCAAGAATATATATCTTTATTTACCATCGTTTACACTGAAAGCGGTATCTATCTACATTAGAAATGGTAATTACTATTTTCCATGTTCTCTCATTTAGTATTCACTAGCTGTTTGTGGCAAACAGAAAGAATTAGAGATAAACGTCTTATTAACATTATGTAAACGCGGGATGAATAATATATCTTTCAGCTTAATTATCTCTATACAAACAACATGAAAATATTAAATGTTACTGAAGTTCTGAAAAATTCAGCGAAAACGTTTCTTTTGCTTTTTTTTGTTGACTTTATTTTCACACTGTATCCCGTATATAAGGGTATCCAAAGGGTCACTCCGGTCCACATTTCCCCCCCAATTGGGGAGGCATTACGTGTTGAGTGGCGGAACTTAACACCGCGCTTTGCCTCGACACCAAAGCGAAGAAATTAAAATATAAATTTAAATAAATATTTCATTTCCTCGGGTGGGGATCGAATCCACAACCCGTCGCGTTTACAGTCCCACGCTTGTAACCCTGCGCTACGAAAATTCGGTCTTAATTCTTTAAAAGAATTTCCTAATAAAAATATGAACCTACTATAACCACTTCACTGAACGCGTCTTCTCAAACTCCCAATATGATGGAATGCATCATAACGTATACGACTGGTTATTAGCAACATTTTCCTTATTGACCCAATTTTGATAATAACAAAGATTCTCACGATCCATCTTCATCATTTTATTAGGACAAGTTTTATATGATGGTTTTATTTTTATACAACAAAGTTACAATTATATCTCCAAAACTAATATAAACTATTGATTAATTATTATTTCCGAGTATATATTCCCATCTTCAAGTGAACTTGACAGATTGTGGTGGTCTGGAAAACGCATTGGCCATGGGTTGAAAGAAATAAATTAAATTCACCCAGCTTTAGTAAATGAGTTCAAATATCTCAAAACTGTAGAGTATCTCTAGAAAACAGTTTCAAAACAGAACTAGAGTGATGTCTCAATTTATAAGCCACGTCTTTATTCTAGTCCAATAGTCCTGCCGCATTAACTCATGAGTTATGAGGCGTCCATAAATTCCAAGTTTTCTTAAAAGAATGGCAACTTTCTCCACCCTTATCAAGCTCAGGGAAGCATTTAATTCGCCCGTCACTTTTATGAAAAATTTATTTCCCACATAGTCAGTGCTGTCTACCGCTTTTATAACTTATTTTTAGTTACAAACTATAAGTTTTACTTTATTTAAACAAATTTTATGAAATAAAAAATAATAATTTTACTGGCTGTAGTGGCGTGGAGGCAGAAGCGTGTAAACGCGATGGTTTTAGATTTAATTCTCACTCGAGGGATATTTTTTTTATTTCTTCGCTCTGGTAAGCACACAAAGCGCATTGTTCAGTTCCACCACTCAACAGGGAATGCCTCAAGATTCGACAGAAAGTGGGAATCAGAAGTATCTGAATGAGGAGCGGAATGCATTAACACTAGGTTTCCAGATTTCATTTTCCTGCTCTACTCTATAGCGTGAAGCTAAAAAAAGATATGTATGTACAGTGAGACAGTCTGTACACGTAAGTTGTTCTACTTTTAGATACGTACTTTTAGATAATCGCCAAATACTTAAGTAAATCAGGAACAAAACTTCCTAACAAATTTAATATAAAAGGAAGATTTCAAATTAAGCATCAAGAATTCATCATTATAAACAAAATAATTATATCCAAATAAATATCTGATATATAATCTGAAAATAACTTTCAAAACATGAAATATGTAAATTTACATGTTATATGAACAGAACAATTAAGAAGTTATCCACGACTTCGCTACAAACAAGCACATACTCGTATATATTATTATACTTTGAATCAATACATGTAATAAATATATAAGCGATCGTTGTCTGTACATACAAGATATATTATGAGGATAATTATCATTGGGACTACTAACTGGTAAGTAAATAATGATGTAGTTAAAGCGGGCGAAGCCGCGAGTGGGTCGCTAGTTCTCAATAAATCTCCCGAAGGCAACGCTACGCAATATATCATGTTCGATTAACAAAGTTGAGAACGTTTTAATTATTCACCGAGTATACGTTTAGAGCGAGTGTTTCTCAGAAGCTCCACGGGTGAATCACTAATTTGAGCCAGAATTAATGATGTATGTACTACATACGTACATTTAGTACGTACAAGATAATATTATTGGTTCGTAATGGCCGGAGGGCGTGCGTTTATGTTAATCGTTCCTACTTCCGGTAGACACTTCCGGTAACAAAGCTTTATTAAGTTTGCACAGTACGTGAGCGTGGGCGATTGTTGTTTGCACTTACTTGACTAGCTTTTACCAGCGACTTCGTCCACGTGCTTAAATGGTAATAACTGAGAGTTTTATGTTTTACGAAGTACAATCTACGTAAAGTAACCCTAAATACAAGTTCAGTGCGTTACATCGCTATCCAATACAAACATTTTTTTTTAATTCGGACCAATAGTTCCTGAGGTTAGCGTATGCAAACAAACAAACTCCTTATATTTATGTTGTTATATTAATAATCATATTTTACAAAAAAACCCGGTCTCAAATTTCCACACAATTCATATCATCCTCGGCAGTGGTCCTCCGAGCCGGAACTTAATTGGCTATTGATATATTTACGACCAAGCCGCCAATATTACATTGAAATTCATTTAAATTAAACTTTTTCATTATTATTTAAATTATTTTTTTAGCCGAAATCTTTTACTTATAAATATTCTAACCCTAACACAAGCAAATAACATATACCAACTAAAACACTTTGCAGCCGGTTAGAATTTCAATCAGCAAAACCCCACTTTATCTCAAACAAATGTCGGCCTATTCCGATATAGCGTTGAAATACGAACAATGGGTGCATTAGCGAGCCAATTTCGCCGCTGCCAAAAATAATGGACTATCGGAAGACATTGAAGGAGGAAACTCAGTTCTGACTTTTTTCTTCGTGAGTATTTCAGCTATTGTTCTAAAGGTGGCCTTGGATGTTACATTTTGTTGAAAAAAACGTGAAAGCAGTTAATGCTGGTGCTATTTGAGCTTTGTTTTGCATACTGGCATGGATATAGTTTCGAATTACATATTTTTGTAGAACATATGAATAATATTTGCTGCTAATGTATACATCTAAAAACCCTCATTGGTAGATTAATAGTTAATTTTCTTTCATATAGAGTATATATAGTACTAGATTAATAATATAAGTAAAATAATTTGTCATTGGTCATTTTTAGATGTAGGTAATATCACATCTATATGATGTAAAGCAACGCCAACCTTGATAACATGATCTTCCTGTGATCTGTAGAATACTTCCCAAAATCACTACAACTTTATTTTATTGATTAATATATAATTTTCTTAATAAGAATTGAACTTAGAAAGATTCACCGCTCCACTGCACTAAGTTGCCTCAATGTTTATTAAGAATTTTTATTCGTTTAATACACTTTATATTTTTCTTTGACGTCGCGTGATGCGATCATTACGCTTTCAAGCTAATTTCAGTTGCATTGAGTACATTTTAAACATAAATTACGTTTAAAGAAAATAGTGGGACAAGGAAAGAGTGTTTACATTCTACAGCTGTCTTCTATAGAATTGCTGGATGTTGGACGTTGCACATACGAGCGATACACGTTATTTTGTAATATTTTTTAAGGATTATGTTATTATTTTAGATTTTTTTAGAAAATGTAATAGTGAAGTTTGCATTGATCGTTAAATAGAGAACCCCACGGATTATTTTACAATCAAAATTAAGAATTTAAATATCCAAGAAAATCAACGAGATTGAAATACTTTTATATCCTAAAATAAACAGAAATAGAAATCACTTTTTTCCTCCTACCACAGATAGGCAGAAGGAAGTTTGGTTTACGACATTCCATTCTTCAAGTTTTGGCAAATTTTCCAGACATTACGTGTGCAATGGCAGAACTCCACGTCGCGCTACTACTACCAAAGCGATAAATTGAATATACTCGTAAATTAAATTAAATAATATTTCCCCCAAGTGGAGAACACATCTACAATCCAACGCTGCTCCACTGCGCCACGCCGGCCTCTACAGTTTACCAGTTAATGTGAAACATACCTAATGCCATTATACATTTCCGCGGAAACCTTTTAACGGATTACGTTTCTTTCCATGCACTCGGTCTGAGCTCATTTTACGGTCTTCCATTGAAGCCGCGAATACTTAATGTGGGGGTTCACTTCTAAATTGCTGAAATACAGTATGGGTGACATACGCTTGCTGGTAAAAGGGGATATACAGAAATTGGTAAACGTATATTACAATACCTTTGAAATTTCATAGTGATATATCATTATTACAAATAAAATCACCCCGTTCCCCACTTTCTGCCGAATTCTTGAGGCATTGCGTGTTGAGTGGCAGAGCTCAACGCCGCGCTTTGCCTCGACACCAGTTCGGAGAAATAAAAAAAATAAATTATTGATTTCCTCGAGTGAGAATCGAACACACAACCCATAACCTATCACACGCTTGTGCCCCTGCACCACTATTGGCCTCTCTCTCTATATATATATACATATAATACATAATAATAATATAAATTTTCGCTTACCAACGAGTACCTAAATGACACCGCAAAACATAGCAGTAAAAACTTCTTAACTGCCATTCGCTAAGAGGTCTTGAGACTTCGAGCGCAACTTATGATGAAACTATGGAGATAACCAACTCACTTGCCACATTCCCGTAGGTACTTTATAAGTTACGTCAAAATATCTGGCTTAAATCTAACGGGGCGTATATTTTCATAAAAATATTGATAGAAATTTTAAATTTGATCTTTTTCTTAATTAGGTTCACGCTGTATCTCGCATATAGTACAATAAACACTAGGTGTGTTAAGACTTGGAAGGGAAGTTCCCCAATTTTCGAAACATTGCGCGTTGAACGGTGGAACTTAAAGGTGCAATTTGTTTTGTTATCATAGTAAGGAAATGAAAAAAAAACCCAAGTGGAAATAGAACCCACAACTTTTAATGATTATTTAATATTTGATCGATTTTCATCCGAAGCACAAATTTGAATAGAATACACATTATTTAGAATTTATTTCGACATATTTATTACAATATTGAATTAGTACCTCATAATAAATTATGTCATCAATTACGGATTAAAATATAATTAATATTAAATGTGATCTACAGTTTAGTGAGATAAATTTAATATGTAATCAAATAATTATATATATTAGCGAATATTTGTTGTAAAAGAATAAAAAATACCGTCCTAGCGCAAGATACAAGCTGCAAAACCCACAACCTCACCATCACGACAGCCGTCAACGTGGCGGTGAGGTTGTGGGTTCAATTGCCACTCGAGGGAGTGATACATTAAATATTTTAATTTGGTTCTGATAACGAACTCAACACGCAATTCCCATCCTGCTAAATACAAGATATAGCGAAGCTGAAAAAAAACTTTAGTGTAGAAAATAGAGATATGACTACTGTGCAGTAGTGCGTCTGTACTGTGACTGATTTGGATGAAAATTTGATTAAAATAAACTGAGACCAATTTGTTAAACAAAAGAAAGTGTTTTCCAATAAAACTTTATCGCGCTTGTTTTAAACTCAAACAAAGCTTTGTATTCTCTATAGAAATCTTTGACTAGCCGAATTTGAACTGGTAACCATCATCAAAGTACTTGATGATATCTTAAAGGAATATTATTGTACACTAACATAAATATATATTAAATATTACTATACAATACTATCTTTTAGCTCTTAAGTTTTCCCATTTAATACCGATATAAAAATAACCTCTCAACAATACAAAGTACAAAAGAAACCAAACGATAAAACTCAATATACAAGTAAAGAAATTCATCACGAATCAATTTATCCGCGGGACTCCTGGAAATGAAAGCACTGGAAAATATTTTCCACTATAGTATAGTACTAAATAAATGGAATAAGAAAACTTTTCTGTCGTGGAAATACCGTAGAGTCTACCGAACGGCCGTGTTGCTCTAAAAGTGCAATTCAACCGTGATTTTTGCTGCCATCGTAACTAAACTACGCTTAACTATATATACTACGTACTAAATCATAAGCTGTAAGGCCTAGGTTACACTAGGTAGAAAAAAATGGTTTCACGATTGACTTTGTGCGTTTTTTTAATTCAAAATCTGACAACGCTACAGACATTTGGTACGTACCCTTTTATTCCTATCAAGATCAAATTTCACCGGAGTAATGCTTACACTTATATTTATGTGCATAATAAAGAAGAAATGATACATCAAAATAAGTTTCTTTTTCAGTTTAGCACTGTATCCCGCATATGGGTAAAAGAACCCTAGTATAAAGACATTCGTCCCCTATTTTCAGCTTCATTTTTGAGACATTAAGACGTTATCGAAGCGAAAATGAAAACAATAATCCGCCCGAATGGAAATCGAACCCACAACCGCTTGCAGTCAATCTATATAATAAAATTTTAATGATTTATATAAATAAACGCTTAAAACTCTGTGAATAAACAGCTTTACATCTCAGTACAAGCCTGTAGTAGACTCATTCGATTTCAATTTACAATCACGCAATCACGAAGGCAGTTAACAACAAATTGAGGCGGGTACCTACGAATGCTGTAAAAGCTCTATATATATGATTTGAATTATAAAAAAATATTTATATACATAATATTTTCCCTTTACTGGAATAAATCTAGCTTGAGACACTCCGTCTGTCTGTTTTTTCCACATAACAATTATTTGTTAGCTTGTATTTGGTTATTAGTTTAAAGCCATCATGGCGCAGTGGAACAGCGTTCTGACTGCAAGCGTCGTCTAATTGTGGATCGATACCTACTCGGGTAAAATTAATTCTGTTTTTTCTCTAATTTCCCTGCTCTGACAAGTCAAAACGCAGCGTTGAGTTCCGCCACTCGTTTTCAGACGTGAATCGGTGAACAGTGTGTCTTGACGTTAGATTCTTTCTACCTACCCTACTATGTGGGAGAAAGCGTGAATATGAAAATAAAAATTGAAAGTTAAATTAATGTCATTATATGTAGTACAGTTGCCAAGCTGTATATTAATATAAATTGCTTCACACATTTCATGATTTTGTATTCTAATTTCAGAAAGTAAAATCTTAGTTTGTTATGTAATAATAATTTATCAGCTTCACGGTGTGTATGTGGCAGAATAGACAGGAAGAGCCCAGTGTTGACACTCCGCTGCTCACTTTCCGCCGAATTCTTTTATTAATATTTTAAAAAAATCACCGGGATTTCATTTCCTCGAGTGGAAATCGGACCCATAATTTACAAGGCTCACTTGTACCTTTGCGCTACGACTGGTCTCAATATAATACTTTAATCTATTTTAGGATAATTAAATTCCTCTATTTAATGAAAACGGACCGTTTGTACTCCATAAAACACTTGAAATCTGAAACCTGAATTCAAAAATGTGCTCCAAAAAAAATAGATTTCCAAACTCCCGAAAATGAAAAAGAAACGTAACAAGGAATACTTAACAAACATAATATAATAAGAGTGGACTTAAACAGTGGCATATTAAATTTTTACGTTTGAACGGCTGCGGACCAACATTTGTTTAGGCACGAGCCCTGATTAGACGCGCACGAGTTTTTCTCGAAAATAAGTCTTGCCTAAAAACCACCCCTAAGTATAAACTTGGATCGCTCTCGTAATAAGGATCAGTTGTCTCTGTTAACAACAGGAAAGATTTTTCTTTATTTTTTTATATGAGACGATATGATATGAATTATTAAAATGTTGTAAATTTTTAATAATAACTATTATAATTTTTTTGATAAATATTATCTTTCTTATATAAGAAGGTCGAAGTGGGACAGTAGCATAGGGTCTGACTGTAAACGCGGCGGTAGTGGGTTCGATTCTCACGAGGGGCATTTTTTTTCGCTATTGTAACAAGACAAAGTGAGCTATTGAGTGGCAAACCTCGCAATGTCTAAAAAATTGGGCGGAAAGTTCTTTACGTCATTCAATATTATTCTAACATAAAGCTTTATGAAATATATATTAGACTAGCGGACGCGCGCAGCTTCGCTTGCTTATTTAGGGGTGAATTCCAATAACCCATGAAACTTGTGTTCAATGAAATATTTTTTAGAGTCTAAATTTCAAATTTTATAAAAATCGGTGGCGATTTGAAGATTTTTCCATACAAACTTTCAACCCCTTATTTGCACCTTTAGGGGTTGAGTTCTAGATAACCATGAAACATGTGTTCAATTAAATACTTTTAAGAGTCTGAATTTCAAATTTTATAAAAATTGGTGACGATTTAAAAAAAACCTATACAAACTTTCAACCCCAATTTGCACCCTTAGGGGGAGAATTCTAGAAAACGATGAAACACGTGTTCAATTAAATATTTTTAAAAATCTAAATTTCAAATTTTATAAAAATCGGTGCCGATTTAAATTTTTTTCCATACAAACTTTGAACCCCTATTTCACCCCTTTAGGGTTAAAATTTTTCAAAATCCCTTCTTAGTGGATGTCCAGATTACAAAAGTAAACAACTGTCCAAATATCACGTTTCTACGCACAGCGGTTAAGGCTGTGCGTGCGTCTTACCTCAGTCAGTGAGGACAAGTCCTTTTATATATATATAGATAAGTAATATTTCTTAAGTAATTTCATGAGGTTTAGAAAATATGATTATCTTTAGTTAGAATTTACTTGTAAAGTTTATTAAAAAATATTTGAAAAAACCATATTAAATTGGGCGGAAAGTGAGGAACGGAATTCTTATCACCAGGTTTTTTCTGAAAACAAAACAAATCGTGATGATCCCGTCCCGTATAAAACTCATTACTTATCAGTGTACATCGTTGACCGACGCCGCGCATACAAATTTAGGCTCTAAGTGACAAAAATATCACGGGAGCGAGCGCAAAGCCGCTTGCGGTACTCATTTACATATTGTACGCAAACATCAATTTCCAAAATCTTTTAGATGTAAACGTTTTATTTACATTATATTTTTTTTCAGTATCGCGCTGTATCCCCCACGCAACGCCCAATTTCGAGACATTGAGTGTTACGTAGCGGAACTCAACACTGCGCTTTATCTTGTTACCAGAGGGAAAAATCGAGAACAACCTATTAACCCGAGCGGAAACCGAACCCACAACCTTTGCTTTGGTAGGTACTACTCTCTATCCAAGTATATCACATAAACAAATAATGTTATGTTTTTGTCAGTCTGTTTAGCCGGACTAATTTCTGAAATAGCTTAACCGATTTTGAAAAAACTTTTTATCCCGGAATAAAAAAAACAGGAAGAGCCGCGGTTGTCGTATACCACTTTTTTTTGCAAGCAAAGTCAAATAAATCCCAAAACATTTAAATTAACCATGCTAAATAATTAATTTTCCCGAATTACATTTAAATAATATTAATTAAATATTCGTATAATTCAAGCGGGCGAAGCCGCGCGGGAGTCGCTAGTCTCCAATATAAAAAATACAGGATTACGTCATAGTTCATCATTAAGATATCGTGTTTTCTTTCGACGCCCACATCGAGATTCTGAGTTTCACACGTGCCTAATTTGGTCTTTTCCAAGTAAAGAAAATAATGGGGAGGAAAATGGAATGTCTTAAAGAATTATTTATCATTCTCGTGCCTTCATATAAGACAAGGACTCGGTGATTACCTAAATTATAATATTTTACGTCTTTGACTTTCGACTGATATAAAAAGAATGGAAACGACAACGTTTTAACTGTCCGTAAGCGCGATTTTTGTGGGTTCAATTTTCATTCGGGGAAAAGTATTTTCATTTCCTCGCTTTTTTGTTAATTTTTTTGTTCATGTGAACTTGCATTCCTTGAGATTTAAAACGATATATTGCGTTAACTAGTTGTGCCTTATATTTATTTTTAGTCTTGGAGATAAGAAAAATACTTAAAAACAAAGTCACGCTTTTGCCCAATAGGATAGACAGAAGAAATCTAGTGTTCAGAGACTCTCTACTAAAGCCGGGAAATGAAAATTAATAAATATGATAATACTCCAAATGGGAATCGAACCCACATCCGTCTTACTTATAATCAGACGCGTCAGGTGGGCCTCGAGCAAACATAAATAATACTTTAATAAAAAGTTACTGTCATCGATGAAGCTCAAAAGAGCTCAGAGCTCAAAGTGCGATTTAATAGAAATATTGTTGTATTTCGCACTTTCTATTATCCTTCTTGAAAACTTTCTATCCCTTTTTTCATCCCTTTAAGAGCGTTAATGGTTATCAATAACCAAAGACCTGAGGGTATATTTATCCCCCCGAAAAACTTTTTTGATTATCAATTTTAATTTAATATTAAAGTTCTATAGCGCGAGCGCGATATTTTAATTTCTTTGTTCTAGTAAAGAGAGAAAACGCCTCGGTAGAAAGTGGGGACGGACGTGATGCAATCGTATTGGACAGGGACACTGGGTTCTCTCTGTCTATCCTGGTATATATATATATATATAGGATACAGCTTGAAGCTAAAAAATTTTTTATTAAAAGTATGAAAAAATACATTCATATTTAAATTTTCATATTGGAGTAAATATTAATGTATTTTTTTATTCTTTTTTTTAAAAAAAACATTGAAATAAATAATTGAACAGTAGAAATTACTAATGGATTATATATTTTTATCATTAAATAATATATTGATGGATAGACTAAAAGGGCTTAAAAGTACTCATCTTACTGTCCTCACTTGGAATGAAGCGATGAGCTAAAGAAAACCACAAAGGTAGAGTCAAAAACTGATCTATTTCGTAATAATCAAATTTTGAATACAATAAGTTTAAACTTTCATTCGAGAAGCTATGAAAAGAGTAAAGGATCAAACAAAATACGACGAGGTCATAATCTGGTGCTAACGCGGCTATAATTCGGGAGAGTGGGCGGTCTCAGACGCGGCCGATTTGTGGAAAACCTTTACAATGTTTTGTGTATAATTTGTATAGAGAATGAATATTGTAGTATTATTTATATAAATATTTTAATGGGCTTTCGACGTCGTCGAGACGCAGTAAAACGGCGTCTGACTATAAAGGTAATGATTGTGGGTTCGAATTCTACTCAGTGGATAATTTTTTTATTTCCTGGCTCTGCTAGAAAGACAAAGCGCGGCGTTTAGTTTCGCCACTCAACATGTAATGTCTCGAATTTGGATATTAAGTAGATTAAAATATTTATTACATGTAATTACTAACATTTTCGACTCTAGCCTTAATTAATGTTTACACTTGGCGTGTTTGTTATAATGTTATTAGAATTATTCTTTGCCATACATATTCGATTTATCTCTCGTTAATATAAACAATTACTTTATCTAATAAGAGGATCAAGTTAATAATATTTGTTTTTGATACAGTAATGATTAACTTAATTGAATTCGTAGACGACTTCACAAAAATAACTTTAATTTTTTGTTTAGATACAAACGTTTTATTGATACATTTGTTTTTATTAATTTATACTAGTATCTATCATAAATTTATACTTGTAACTACTATCCTTCATATAACATTGTAGGCAGAGAGTGGAGTAGAGTGTTTTTTCGGATGCTACGTCTTTAAAATTGACAAAATAGAGTAGCTTTTGAGTTGACAGT